>CM076570.1:540738140-540862216 GCA_034641835.2 Pinus albicaulis
AGGAAAAGAAAAGAAAGTTGTCAAAGAATCCAGCTATATATCCGATGAAGAAGAAGCGAATTTCGTGAGAAAACTCCAACTAGGAACTGGAAGATTCAAAGGTAAGCTTCCCTTCAAATGTTTTGAGTGTGGAAAAGTTGGTCACTATGCTGCTAAATGTCATTATAAAGAAAAAAATGGTAAAGGAAAACAATTTGAAAAGAGGAAGAGTTATTATACAAATGAAGATGATGATGAAGTGTCCAGTGAAGATGAAGAAGATTCTGACCAAGCTCTACAAGTGCTCATGGCAAAGAAGCAAAAGAAGAAGGTTACTCGAGGAAAGGAGATACCTTAGAAATCATGTATAGCAAAAATTGAAGAAGATGAAACAGATTCTGACGAAGCTCTACAAGTGCTCATGGCAAAGAGGAAAAAGAAGAAGGCTACTCGAAGCAAGGAGATATCTCAGAAAATTGAAGAAGATGAATATGATAGTGATTTGGGCCCTTGTAATCTTCTTTGTGCAAGCAATGGTGTAGAAAGTGAAAGTAAAGTTGTGGATCTAGAACAAGCTATCAAGATCAAAGTTGAAGAACAACAAAGGGAAATTGATAAGAAAGATTCTATCTACAAAGAGATGATCGCTCAAATGAAAGATCAAATAGAAATCTTGAATGGACAGGTGGACAAGTATCAAAGGTTTCATACTTATGCATCCAATCGAATTAAAGAACTAGAAGCAGAAATCAACGATCTAAATGCAGATCTCGAAAAATCAAGCAAGAAGAATGAAGGACTTGAAGCTGCAATCATCTTTCTACAAACAGATCTCGAAGCATCAAATAAGAAGAATGAAGAACCTCTGTCATTTGAAAAGGAAGGCCTTGAAGCAGAAATCATCTCTCTCAAAGAAGATCTGGAAAAATCAAATAAGAAGAATGAAGAGCTGCAACAAACATGTGAAGAAAATGAAAATTGGTTGAAAGAAGAGATTCTAAATCTGAAGGATCAAGTAGAAGATGGAAGAAGGAAAGAAGAAAGCTTGACGAAGCAATGTCAAGCCTTGGAGGTTGAGGTAAACATTCTCAAAGGTAAATTAGAAGAAAAGGTTAAACTTTTGAGGTTTCATGATAGTACTAACATTTTGGACAATATTATGAGTAATCAAAGGTCTCCTGCTATCAAACATGGTCTTGGTTTCCATGAAACTGTTAAAGGAGAATCTAGCTCACAAGGAAGTGCCAAAAATTCAGAGGATGTCAATGCAAAACCTGAAGTGTTGAAAGAAACAAAAGGTCAACCAACAATGATGAAATCTCAAAGGAAATCAGTCAATAATATTGAATGCTTTAAATGTCATAATTATGGGCATGTTGCAGCAAATTGCAGGAGCAGATCATTTCAGCCTCAAACAAACGGTTCCTACATAGAAAGGTACTCTGGTTTCTTCAAGGGATATTGTTTTTCATGTAACAAGTATGGACATAAAGCAGCTGATTGTAAAAGGAGGAAGATTAGAAATACTCATTATGATTCTTATGCTTATTTCTCTGGTCACATGAGATGTTATTCTTGTAACAAGTATGGACATGTAGAAAAATAATGCAGGTTGAACAGATATGAGAAATTGGATAACTTCCAGCACACAAATAGAAAGTTCAAACAAATCTGGAAAAAGATGGAGGACCGATCAGAAACGTAGGGAATTTTGACCCTACTGCAGTCATCCGCTTCTGAAGCTTACTTCTCTGATTGACTGCGGGAATGATGTGGGATACATTATGAGATTTAGTAATGTATCGTCACAGGGGGAGCAATGTATGATGTCTCTCATGATTGATTTGATTATTCTGGTTATATGTATTTCTGACAGAGCATCTGATATGAAGAAGACAGGTACAGGAAGTACAAGTTCAGGGGGAGATGAAGGAATGTGAAAAATTTCTATACTTCACTTTCCATACGCGGGTTCTATTAACAAAAGTCGCGTATACACGCGAGTTCCAGCAGACAGTCGCGTATGCATTGATGATAAGAGAATTTATATGATAGCTGAAGATCTGGAGCAGAGGTTCAGGGGGAGCATCAGTCTGACTGTTAATAACTGTATTATTGACTCAATTTCAGCTTAGTTTCTCAGTTCTAAATAATGAGGAAACGATACATGGTTTCTTGTGTTGAAGAGTGTGGATGAGTCCTGTTTGCTTGTTGATGAAGAGTATTCATTGTTGAGATGAAAGTCCTATAATTCGGAGATAAGGGCAGCCCATGCAGAGATTGTTGCTGATGACTTGCTGATGAACGTTTTCAGGTTGCACAAGTTAAGAAGGAGCACTGTTCCAGGGGGAGTAGTAGGTTGAATTCTAATGATTGCATTGCTGGCAATATGATTGCTTATTCTTTGGTTTTTGTGATACTCATGCTCAAATGATGATGACTTGGTACATGGTTTATTATGATGAGATTTTGAGCCCTGGTTGCTGATAAATATCTTTTGTGCTCACAAATGGATGAGTTGGATGTCGTTTGATTCAGAAATAAGAATAGATCATGTAGAGTTTGTTACTATGGTTGAGATCTTTTGCCTACATATGTTACTTCATGATCATGGTGATATTGGACCACATGGATGATTGACACATATTTGAAGATGCTGTTCTGGTATGATAATCTCTCTTGAAAAGATTGTATTGAGGCTGCAAAGAATCTGAAGGCTTGGTGACTAATGTACTTATGCTACAACCATTGGATGATGCTTGAAGACACAACTACTCTGTTCTATCTATCTGTATTCCAGGGAAGCATTCAAATATCTCAGAAAGAAGCTGAACAGTGTCTTTTTTTCTCACAAGAGGATCAGATCTGGTTAAAATATAGAAGATGGTATTGGATACGCGGGTTTCCTGAAACACAGTCGCGTATATACGCGAGTTCATGCACAGAAAACCGCGTATGCCTGATTGCTGACATTTCTCTGTTTGGATTCAGCTCTCTTCAGCACAGCTGCAGTGCTGTTTGGTATCTCTAATACTGTTTGGTATCTCTGGTGGTGTTCCAGTTCTCATAATTCTATGTCTAATGTTTTGATAAAGATGCCTTGATGATTTGTTGGTGAAAATGTTCAGGATGCACAAACTAAGGGGGAGCCTTAGTCATATGAAAAGGATACTTGGATGCACAGTTTCAGGGGGAGCATTAGCTTTACTGAGTATAATGCATTGTTGGCATTATGATGGTTCTAAAATATGTTCTCTTTCTTGAGGAATTTCTGGTGTTGGTCTTAAAGTTATATTTGTAGTTTAATGAAAAGGTCAAGTTGAGACCCATGATGTAAAAATTGTAAATTTCAGTCATGTAAGGTCTAGTCAAATTTGTAAACCCACTTGGTTGGGTAGCTGAGTCAAATTTGTAAACCCACTTGGTTGGGTAGCTGAGTCAAATGTGTAATTACTTGATGAAGTTGTGCTTGATAGAATATGTTCTTAATGAAGTAAATCTGGTGTATCTACAGTGAGTACAGAAGGCAGTGAAGAAAGGAATTCAGATTGTGCTAAATCTATGGTGAAAGAGTATGTCTCAAGGCATACGCGGATCTGTCTAAGGGAAGTCACGTATGCACGCGGAAAAAAATGTGCCAAGTTGCCTATGGGAAAAAGCGCTCAAAAAGTGCAAAACCAGGGGTAACCACCATGGTATTGACCCATTGTATTGAGTAATGATCCGCCTAATTGACCCCATCCAGGAATACCATCGGAAGTAATGTAGTTTTGGGCTCATGGTATTGTTTTGGCTCATGGTATTGAAAAAGGGGCTCATGGTATTGAAAAAGGATAAACCTATATAAAGAGATGAAATTCATTATGCAAATCATGAGTGTGGGTGCAAGATGTCTAAGCTTGAATGAATACTTCTCTCTGAAGTAGATCTGAATGGAAAGGGTTACACTTGAATGATAAATCTGAGTGTATGATGCACCAATGATAAAGAAGCGGATCTAGATCTGAAATGTGCTTGTATTTGCTAGATCTGTTTATGGAATGATTATATCCAAGAAGAGGTGAACATCTGTCTGAAGTGAAGGGTTAAATCTGTGACGTATCTGTTCTGAAGAAATGCAATGACCTAAAATCTCTGAAGAACCATACGCTAGTTTGCCGAAGAGGAAGCGCGTATATACGCGGCTTCGCTGAAAGAAAAGCGTGTATGCGCAATTAAATTGGTTATGTAATATGTACAGAAGTATATGTTGGTTTGTGTGAATGGAAGCGCGTATATACGCGACATCAGTGAAGTGAAAGTGCGTATGCAAACTAGGGTTTGCTGAAGTCTGTGGTAAGAAATGACTAATCTATTCTGCTGTATTGCTGCTATCTGTATTCTACTGTTCTGAGTTGTCTGCATCAGTTTGGTTGCATGATTGAGCTTAAATGTATGAAGAGGGTCCAATCTGAAAATATGATGAAACGTGGCCTACAAGTATTGTTCTATTGAAGTTGTTGGATCCAGTGTGAAAATTGATGAAACGTGGTCCGAAGGGGTGCTGAGGGTTGTAGCCTTCAGTCAGGGGGTTGTAGCTCCCTTCCAGGTGAGGCTGGTAAACGAGATCGAGGGGTCGTAGCTCCCTTCCAGGAGAGGCTGGTAAACGAGTCAGGGGGTTGGAGCTCCCTTCCAGGAGAGGCTGGTAAACGAGCGCAGGTGGGTGCCTGCGTGCTGGTAGGAGTCTGCACCAGCACATATGTTGTAAGATGTTTTCTCAATAATAAAATATTGAAGGCTAAGCAACTGCAGCGGTGGTTTTCTCCCGACTTGGGTTTCCACCTAAAAATCCTGGTGTTCATGTGTGATGCTTTGTGTGATGGTTTATTCTGTTCTTACTGCACATGTTTACTGTTTATTGAATATTTGATGAATAAATGATGGAATGGTTTAAGTGAAGAATTAATGACATAATTAGTTCTCTGTGTATACGCGAGTTTAATAAAGGGTATCCACGTATATACGCGAGTCTTCTTCAGGAAAGTAGCGTATGGGTTCTTGAAGTAAAGAAAAGTAAAAAGTTTTGAATATGCTGTAAATACTGATTCACCCCCCCTCTCAGTATTTTTCCCAACAGGTAGAGGGCCCCTGCTACCTGAGAAGCTTTGTTCATATGGTGTAGATAAGTAACTTAGCTTTGTTTCATTCCTTGTTTAATCAATTTTCTAAACTTTGTGTTTTTTTTATACTTACTTGCAGTGGATGCCACAGTCAGTCTTATCCTTACAAACTATTCCAAAATACCACTAACATTGGATGAGATATAACTATAGTATTTTAGGAGTTAATTGCATTTTTTTCTGAAACTTTATGTTTTATACTCATTTGCATTGAATGATACGGCCAGACTTGTTTTTACAAACTATTCCAAAATATCACTCATATTGAATGAGATAGGGTTGTAGTATTTCATAGAATTAGTTGCATTTTAGTTCAGTTGAAATACTCTGGAGGTAGATGTCACTCTAGTTTAATTCTGTCACTATATTTCAAGTTTGATAATGGCACTCTAGTTCAACTCTGTTCACTGTATTTCAAGTTTGATAATGGCACTCTAGTTCAACTCTGTTCACTGTATTTCAAGTTAGATTAGTGGCATTCTAGTTCATCTCCAGTTCACTGTATTTCAAGTTAGGTTAATGGCATTCTAGTTTAGTTGTGGTCACTATGTTTCAAGTTTGATCAATTGCATTCTAGTTCAGTGTTATCCATTGTTCTTTAAGTTGTATTAACTGTCAAAATTAGACTTCACAGCCTTCATTGTTTACAAACTCTTGTTTTGACTTTCTATTAATGCATCATCATATGGACAGAAATTAGTGATATCAGTTTAAGGCCTTGATTTTTCTGCAATCTTTTGCAATATCACAAATAAGCCTTTTCCCAAAAACTATTCTAGAAAATCTCTAACTTTCGAATGAGGCTTATTAGTGACAATTTGAGCTGCAAAACAGATTAATCTTAGCATTACAAGTTAATTCAGAGTAGAAATCTTATTTTGCTACAAATAATCTTTTCCAATTGTGTTCCAATAAACTTCTAGCCATGGATGAGATTCTTTGTAATATTGTAAGATGATTGTTTACTTAGGAGAACCTCATTTGCACTAAACTTGTCCTTTTCTCAAGCTATTCCAACATATTTCTAATGAATGAATTGGATGAGTTCATGTTATGAGTTATTGAGTTCATGTTGTCCTTTTCTAATGACAATTTGAGCTGCAAAATGGATTAATCTTAGCATTACAAGTTAATTCAGAGTAGAAATCTTATTTTGCTACAAATAATCTTTTCCAATTGTGTTCCTATAAACTTCTAGCCATGGATGAGATTCTTTGTAATATTGTAAGATGATTGTTTACTTAGGAGAACCTCATTTGCACTAAACTTGTCCTTTTCTCAAGCTATTCCAACATATTTCTAATGAATGAATTGGATGAGTTCATGTTATGAGTTATTGAGTTCATGTTGTGATTTATTTCCTTTCTATGAGTCATTATCAAGCTTTGCATTTTCTGTTCTTTAGTACCATACACAGTTTAGAATAGGTTTTGCTCTGTTTTAGTGTAACCATCCACTTCTCTTCACCAACACTTGGTTATTTTCCTTTTTAACATAAAACCATAAAACCAAAAACATCAGAAAAACACTAAACACGATGTAGTGAGAAACAGATACCTAGGCACATATAGTGCACCTCACTTCAACAGTTTACTAGCCCTGGTTGACAATTTATGACATCAATTTAGGAACACTAAGTTGAGCACACACCAGCTACCTACAGTACTTGAACAATGGGCTGGTGGGATTTGGGCATTCTCTAGCAAAGTGTCCTATTTCCCCATAGTTATAACAGATTAGCTGCCCACTTCCTCATCCTACGCTTCCTCCCCAACCTCCTCTACCTCTAGCCGGTGATCCTCTAAAGTGTGCAAAAATTATTAGCGACGCAGGTTCCGATTGTACTCTATATAAGTTCCCATGATCCATCATTAAATCATAAGTACAAAATTTCTGCTCATCATGTCCCACTGATCGGCAGAATTTGCACCATTGCTACTTCAGTTCTAGGACATACACACCTAGCCGAGGGCAATGGTTCGTACCATGCAGTCCTGCTACCCAAAAGTCATCACACCATAGCGCAGGTCTGATTGACCCTAGTCATGACAGAATAGGGTCCCTACTTTCTCCTGGGCATACTGGACTAGGTCCTCCCACTTTCATGTAATCCATTAGTAGGGGGCATTGATCCTTTGTGTGTCCAGACACCTAACATCGTATGCACCAAAGATCTACGCAACCATCCTTTCCTCGCTCCTTTTGCAAGTTCTGTATTTCCATGTGCATAACCCCAAGATGTTCTTGAATTTTTTGTACCCCTACCAACATATCTTCTCGGGGGGGCAACTTCTAGTTTCATAGTGACTTCCACAACTTTCTCCTACGACTCAAAGGTATGATGACTCATCGGCATGCGCAGGTGAGGTAACAACATAGCAATGAACCATTCTGTATGATGTCTATCATCATACTTGAATCCTCCTTCCCTGATTGCCTTCTTTAATCGCTGATCAACTTCCCATAATGACTCAGATGCACCTTTTTTGAAGTCCTTTACTTCTGCTACTAGCTGGGTATAATATTTCTTCTTCTGGAACTATTGCTTCAAAGCATCTTTAATATCTTGAATGGATGTGCCCCGTTCTAGGCAATGTATCACATATACTAGTTTAGGGCCCTGTCCTCTAATTCTAATGACAGTTGCGCCCTCTTCACCGTATCACTCGCCACATTCTGCATAGTCCAAACGGAATCAGCAACGAACCAAAATCGGTCCATATCCTCATCTCCTACCCCCTTGAAGGTAGGCAGTTTCAGGTGCGCAGCCATATCACTATTTAGGGTGTTGGTGGTATGGGTGAATCTTTACCTTTTCATGGCCTAGGTGGAGATGTAAGTGGGGGATCTTGCGTAGCTAGTTATTACAACAGATTATAGGTAGATCTCCCTCTATCAAGGTTGGTCCGATAGTATTTACCACTGTGTGTCGCGCTCTCGTCTAGATCCGAGGTCATTCGGTATGAATACGCAGAATGCTCTTTTCACACAGTAATATCTTGATCAACAATGGTAACATCCTCAGGAATTTTCCCTAGAACCCTTTAAATAATCGTCGCTCAACTTCAGAATATGAGACAAACTAATCAATGGAAAATTTCGTCACAAATCCTCCAAGCACACTATCCACCCAGTGACCTATCGTGTACGTGATAGTATTATCAGTCCTTTCGAGCTGTCGAATTAGATATGGGTTCTACTGAGTGACCCATTTGTCCTTTTAGCACTTCTGGAACTCTACAAGTTTGGCCAACCACTCCTAGAGCTCAATTGCAAATGTCACAAAGAATATTTCGTAGCTCTCTATAAGAATATACCTATTTTTCCACCTCTTCGTTGTTAACTCCTCACTGTGATTTTCTTTTACCACGAACTCCTGGATCTTCCTTTCAAACCAATATTCGATCTCCTTTCTTTAAGGCTTCCAGTATTCTCTTTTCATTACCCTATCCCTCTCTCAAACTTCTTCCGGTCCTAGAAATGGAACCATTTGTTGGCTCGAGGGGTCCTGACCTAGGTTTGGTGTGCAAGGTTTGCTAAGAAACCCCTATACTACTGGCCCTTTCGGCAGTGACTTGCTTGCACATGTCAAAGTCTCACCCGAAGTAGTATGGATGGGTGTTGGAACCAGGTTTCTGCACCCTGAGAAAGGATGGGTAAAGAACGAAGAGTTGTGCTATGTCCTATAATCCCCAATTACCTCATTCTACACAGGGTTAATTAGGTCTCTGTTCACATCCATGTGTGCTAGATCTATAGTTATATTTTTTTATGAAAATAACAAAACAATAAATAAATAGAACAGAATAGATCCAGATCCGTAAACACACTTATGCAAATCTTTGCATCTTAAAGACAAAAAAGACACAATACAACAATTACCAATTATTCACACCAATTTACTCATAGATTCATTTCTCTATCAATCCTTATTATCCATTCATTCATCAATTCTTCCTTACAATTCCCTTCCCAATCTGTGCACACAGCAGCAGGGTCCACACACAGCTGAACTTGGATCTCCGCGGACACAGCCAGCAGGAGTCTATTCCCCAAAACCCAAACAGATAGCTTAAATCACAATTCGGATCAATAGCTCATCATTCTTGTTCTTTACAATAAAAAATGTACCTCTATTTATAACAATCTAGCCTAAACTTTCCTATGGTTAGCAAACCATGGTTTTTGGACCCCTGGTTTACCCTTTTACGCAATACAATTCTTTCGGGGCTTTGACCCACCCCAAAACCCCTCCGTTTCGCAGCTTGTTAGGAGACCCTATTCCAACAATAAGTCTTCAAAAATTTTGAGTAAGACTTTTCCTGTTGGAATGCCTTGTACTCGTGGTATATTTACCTGTTCCTTTACAAATTCTCTAATCTTTTTATCATAGTCATTCTGAGGCATCAGTTTATCATTAATGACCATAATTTGAGGCAGTCCTTTTTGCCTCAAATTTTTAAACTTGACCATAAACCTGGTTATGGCAGTATTCATATTCTCACACTTTTCTTCCAGTTGCTTCATTAGATTTTTATTTGTAGTAAATTTCCTAATTTCTAGGATAGTTTTAGTCCTGTCAGTAATCTTGAGTTCTTTTAATTCTTGTCTATGTTTGTTGTTAAGGAATGTGATCATCTTTAAAGCTTGCTCTGGTTTGTTAGCCAGTTCACTTTGAGTCTTCTGAATTTCTGCTTGGGCTGCTAGTAATAATTCTCTTTGTTCAAAGATTACCTGAATTGAAGGCCATACATCATGGATGGCTTCAATGATATTGTTCCAAAGATATTTTTTGATATATGATATCTGTTCCATCAAGATTAATTCTTTTTGTAATTTCTTCAATTCTTCATTCTGTCTGATGGCATTTTGCTCATGTGTTTTTGCATTTATCTGAGCCAATTTGTTTGAATTCTCAAGATTTTGTACCACCTGCTTAAATCCACTGATTTCATTTGTTTTAAGAGAAATTTACTCCATGGCCTATACCAGTTTTTTGGCTTCATCTATATGAAGTTACTAGCACTGCAATAGCCAGTGGTTCTTTGGGTGCTAAATTTTCAGCTAAAGTTGAAGGCACAACTGTAGTGATTACAGGAATAACTGTAGGAATCTCTGGTATTTTTGGTGTTTCTTTCTCTTGGACAAGTCTGTCCATATGTATTTCCATTTCCTTAATTTGGGATGTCAACTGAAAAATAAAATAAATCATGTCATATTTTTCTTTCTGACCTCCTATTATTTATTTTGTTTGAGGATGTTCACTTTGAGGAAGTTTAATCTATTTCCTCAAAACTTCTATATCTTCATTCTTCTTCTTTACTAATAACTCTGCTACTTTGATATTAGTGTGGTCATATCCCACCTATAAAACTAGTTCTTCTAATGATTTTATCCTTAAATATTTATCATACAAAGATTCCTTATCCATTTTCATCTGGTCTTTCATATTGGAAATGGTGTTCTAGAGTCTCTGAGCACTCATGGCTTTAGTTGTGATAGTAGAGTATAGCATTTATGAAGTCTGTCTATGGAACTCAATTTGATCAAGAGCATGAATCTTATCTGTCTGGACTTCCAAATCAACCTTCTTATAATCTACCACTGTCTTTGGGGATTTAACTGTGGGCTGCAACACTGACATAATTATCTTTTGATTTGAATAATCAAATTCAAATATAAGTCTGTTTTGCACACTTGGTGTCTTCTTTAGATATTGAGAATAAATATTGTTTTTGATTTCCTCATTCTTTAATTTGATCTGTTTGTATTTTTCTTTGATGTTTTGGTCTTTTTCCTCAGCTATCTGTGATGAAGAGGCTTCCATGCTTTGTTGTCTTTCTATCAATTTTGCATCTTCATTGTTGACTTTTTCTTCATTTTGATTCTTATTAGCTGGCTCATTGATGATCATAGTGGCAACATTTGTTTCTGGCAAATAAGTGTTGGTATTTATAAGATTTGTCTCTTCCACATCAATTGTTACATTTCCTTTACCTGCTAAATTTAACTTATGCCTTTTGTTGTATATTAATTTGAACTTAGTTTCAGTTTTAGTTTCAACAACATAGGCACCTTCTTCCCGTACTCTCTTGGTGGATTTTTCTGGCTGTTTTACAGTCTCTAAAGTGTGACTAGTATCACTTTTATTTACTGCATCTGTTAAAGTATTTTCAATCCACTCTGTTTTATTTGCATACTTTTCTATCTCTAGCTTTGTTTCATGAATGAAGGGTGTTAATTTTCACTTAACCCTTAGTTTTCTTAGGATCCCTTCTGAATCATAATTCCAAGGAAAAATTTCTTCAAATCTAAATTCCAATAAATTCTTTGCTTCTTATTTCTTTGCATCCCTGTGATTGCAGATGAGTGGCCCTATCTGATTCGTTAGTTTGAATTGATTTTTCTTCTTTGCTGCCATGAAATTTATAGAATTAGAGTTTAGGATCTACTTGATATACTCCAAGGAAAATATCCACATTGAAGGATGTTTGGGTAACTTGTAAGGTAACAAATTTAACCCAAAAAATCTGATCTCAATATGTTTTTCATATAGGTACCAATCACCAACTTTATTCTTCTCTGATAACTATAATATTTTATTCATTTCTTCATTTATCCTTGGCTACTCTGTTTTTGTTAACACTGGATGTAGGAATAACTCTGGAAATTCTGCATAAGTGAAATATGTACATTCTTTCCTGAGAAAATATGTCCAGAAAATCACAGAAAGAGGATTTCTCTCTATGACAAGCTTTTGAAGAGTAACTGGAAAATTATCTGATTGAAAGTATAAAAACATATGGAAAAGGAAGGAAGTATATCTGAACATTCCTTAAATTGGAAAATTGGTCAATTGATGATGAATATTGTCTGCATTGTAACCAACATAATAAAAAATCATATATGGTGGTTGTTCGAGGGTAAATGTAGATAAGAAACCCAAGATGGATTCATCTGTGCGTTCATCCGTGAAATACCTTAGGATGAAGGAAAGCATGGAGATCACATGTCTTGAACATTCTAGGAATTTGGAAGTGGAATATGGGGGGCTTATTTGAGGAATTTCCACATGTAAAGGCATAAATGTCTGAAAAATCATGAATCTCTTGGGAAAATCTAGGCCAATATATAACTTGGTGAGAGCCTCTATAGATAAAGGGACTGCTTGAGGATTAGGTTGTAGTTGTAGCATTTGGTTAATAGATTCAACAGTGATGGTAAGAAGAAATTCTTTATTGGCATTTACTATAGCTCTCTGTTCAGGCACATAGTACTGTTGACATAACCTAATAACTTCTTGGCATGGATGACTTAATGGAACAACATACTTAGGCAAATGGATTCCCAAATATGGACTTATTCTTGATAATATAAGGACTTCTCATAGCTCCAGTTATGAATATCTAGTAGATTAAACTCAACACTAAGGTCTACTATCTTGTAATCAGTATCAGCTAATGGAATATCCTCTTCTATGACATGGGGCTATAAAGGATTTACAACTATAGCAGTCTTAGAAGTCATAGCTGGGGTTGATTTTTGTACTTTGGAAGCTTCAGGGTTGCTAGAGCTCTGCTTTTTAGGCATTTTGGCTACTTCTGCAAGTTTAGACAGTTTGAGGAGGTATTTTACTTTTAATAGAGGTTTCTTAGATAAAAATGGGTAGAATATGGGCTTTTCTTTTCAATTTATATCTTCAATAGGATTTATAGGCTTTTGAATCGGTTTTAAACAAGAAACAAAGGTTTACTGAGTCTTTTACTGAAAAATTAAGTTGAAGAGTCTTTTGATAACGGGCGCAAAGGTTTAAGATACCTTTAGAGGTTTTGTGGCTAATTTTAGAGCTTAAAATAGTTCATAAAACTATAAAAACTCACAATTTTCCTCCAAATTAGTAGGCAACAATAAAACAAGGTTTCTGGAGAAAAATTGACAGGGTTTGGCCTATTTTTTGGTCTTTTTAATGGCTTCTTTTGTTAATTTCTAATTTATAAATGGGAAATGTTCTTTAAAAGGATTTTTTTAAATTGAAAACAGGCTTAATTTGGAATAAAAACCTATTATTTGTAGGTCTAGGGTTTCAAAAATGCTTATAAGGTCTTTAAATAGTCGAACAACTTCAATGGGGTTTCTGGAGCAAGGCAAAGATCCTCAACAATCTTAAAAGAGTAGCATGTTGAAATTTGAGGTATTTTGGCAAGAAAATGGTGGAAAACATTTGTTCTAACAGTCAAGAGGCTCGTGCAGAGTTTATGCACAATATAAGAAGAAATGAACGCATTTTCGTATGTTTATTAGGCATTTTTTATTACATTAACTCTGCAATGAATGACGGTTAAATTGGGTGGGAATGGTGGTTTCGGGTTTCAATGAAATCTAAAAACTAGAGTGGTTGTCACATGCCCTTTCAGTGGTTAATGGTTTTGGAGCAATTGAACGTGATCCAATGAGGATTGAGCACGTGGAGGAGAGAGGAAATAATAAAACTAACCATTTCGCACAAAAATGAGCGGGAGTGACCACACATGTATTATGTGTGACATTGGTTTTTAGCCGTCAGATCTTGGGTTTGAATGCAAACGTCCCATATCTCTTGGGGAAGTTGCATCGGGATTGGGGAGTGGGAACGAGCTTGTTATATGTGGCGGGGTCGGTTTAACTTCGTAATTTAACCTAAACTAAAGTTAAACTTTGGTTATATAATGGGGGGGGGGATAATATAATGTATATTAAATAAAAACATTTATGAAATGTTTCAACAAATACATATGCGGGTGCGCGTATTAATATATAGTTTTTCAAATGCTTTTGACATTTGTTCAAAGACTATAGGGGCGAGATATTTGTTTTAATGGATAGGTTTAGACCAATGGTATAGTGTGGTATTTTAATATTTCGCACATGGAGTATTAAAAAATTGGTATAAACTTAAAATAGAGGGTTTGTGGGTTTATTTAAAATAAAGGGTTTTAATACTATACAGGTGGGTATAAATTTAGGGACTTAATAAAATAAATAGTTAGTAGTTAATATGGAATAGGGATACTGTAATGGAAACAAAATGCATGTTAACTCTAAGTAAAGTGCCAAACATAAAGCATTGCTTATATTGTTGTTTTATTTTACACTTTAACTTAGGAAAAATATATTTTTAGGGTTTATGAATGATTTTTGAAATGGAATGAAGTTAGTTATTTAAGGTTTTATTTTTACTAAGTAAAAATGTGTTTTTACTTAGGAAAATTGGATTATGTGTTGATCAATGGTTGTCATTGATGTCAACCCAAGAACCACCAGGGTCTAACCCAATATTGCATGGGAATTTTGACCTACCAAATTAATATATTCTGGGTCAATAATACTTTTGACAATTTCTACTTGTCGGGATGTCTCTGTTGATATATGGCACGCCATGTAATTCTTCACGGTTTGAGAGATATTCATGTTTGAAGTTTGTACCCCCAGTTAGTGGGCTAAAACCCCATGGGGTTGGGGCATGGGTAATTGAAAATTCATAACTAATATTTTTTAAGCTCCTAAAATCCCTCCCACATTCACTTGTTGAAGCCTCTCTCAACTTAAGCATTCATATATGTTAGAAAATTATAAATTATGGAGCAATGCAACACATAAAATATGCGAAAAATACAAGCACTCAAAACACATAAAACCAGAGAGACACAGATATACGTGGTTCACCCATTTTGGGCTATGTCCACCCCGAATAGCCAGTCCTTCCTCTCTATTATCTAGCAAAAATTGAAGAGATAAAACCTACAGCAGATCCGCTGTAATATCCTCTGTTCTCTCTCACAGTCTCCCTATCTGTTTCTCACTCTGAGAATACACACATAATACACAGCCGCAATACAATACCCTCATATATACAAGGGGGTTTCCTTCTGGGGAAAAAAACCCTAAACTAAACATAACTTCTACCATCAGATCATTCGCCTATGAATGGCCCAGATTGACTAGAAATTACTATACTTTTACAAGGCAATTTTACATCTAGTTTTATCTTCGGGGGCGCTGCCCCTGAAACCCCCCACCAAGGGGGGGGCTCCAAAAAGTGATGCCACCCCTTGGATCCCCCATGGCAGTGATTAATTATAGGAAGCGTTGTTTCCCCTTTTAAGGAACAGAGGTCCAATGCTGTGATACAAAGTAAACAAGATAATCAGGCTCCACACCCAACAATCTCCCACTTGGAGACTGATTGTAGCAACTCCACCGCTGCGTCATTTGCTGGACAATGAATCCTCTTTGGAATTGGCTATTCCTAATCTTAATCATCATCCTTGAAGACCAATTGAAACTGAGCACATTCTCAGTTTCTACCTTGTTACAACTTTTGTTAGCATATCTGAAGGATTTTGGCTAGTGTGTATCTTTTCCAGCTTCAACTCTCCATCTTCCAATACTAACCGTATGAAATGGTACTTGAGATGTATGTGTTTAGTCTTGGAATGAAATGCTGAGTTCTTTGCAAGATGAATGGCACTTTGGCTATCACTGTATAATGTGCCCATATCATGCTTCTTAACCAATTCATCCATAAACCTTTGTAACCAAATTATTTCTTTACTAGCCTCTGTAGCAACAACATACTCTGTTTTTGCTATTGAAAGTGCAACAACACTTTGGATTTTTGAAACCCAATTGACAGTTGTTCCACCTACAGTAAATACATATCCTGTAGTGCTCCTCCTGTTATCTCTATCACCTGCCATTTCTGCATCAACATATCCCTGTAGAGAAATGTTTGAACCACCAAAGAATAATGATTGATTTGTGGTACCTCTCAAATATCTGAGAATCCATTTTACTGCCATCCAATGTTCTTTTCCTTGATTATTCATGTACCTGCTTACAACTCCCACTGCATGTGCAATATCATGCCTTATGCAGACCATTGCATACATTAAGCTTCCAACTACTGATGCATATGGAACTTTAGACATATAATCCATGTCTTCTTGGGTTTTGGGGCACATCTCCTTACTAATTTTGAAATGGCTAGCAAAAGGTGTACTAATTGGTTTTGCATTCTGCATATTAAATATTTTCAACACCTTTTCTATGTACTCATTCTGAGACAGTGTTAATTTGCGTTTTTTCATGTCTCTAGCTATCCTCATACCAAGGATTTGTTTTGCAGCTCTTAAATCCTTCATTGAAAATGAATTTGCTAATTTTCTTTTGAGAAATTTATTTCCTGCATGTTAGACCCTGCAACAAGCATGTCATCTACATACAATAAAAATATAATATAGCTACCATAATTTTGCCTTTTCAGATAAACACAATGATCAGAGTGACATCTAGTATAACTTTGTTCAGACATAAACTTGTCAAATTTTAGATACCACTGCCTTGGAGCCTGTTTTAAGCCATACAAACTCTTCTTTAGCCTGCACACTAATTTTTCTTTCCCTTTGACCTCATATCCTTCTGGTTTCTCCATATAGATCTCTTCCTCCAAATCTCCATGGAGAAATGTTGTCTTTACATCTAACTGTTCAAGATGTAAATCTTCCGCTGCTACAAGACTTAAAATAGTTTTGATTGAAGTCATTTTAACAACAAGAGAAAATATTTCATCAAAATCAATACCTTTCTTCTGTGCAAACCCCTTCACCACAAGTCTAGCTTTGTGCCTCTGTTTTCCTCCATCTTCTTCCTTCAGCCTATAAACCCATTTATTCTGCAATGTAATTTTACCTGCAGGAAACCTGACTAAGTCCCAAGTCTGGTTATGCATTAAGGAGTCCATCTCTTCTTCCATGGCTTGCTCCCACTTCTTCATTCTTTCAACCTGCATTGCTTCTTCATAACATTCGGGTTCACCAGAATCAGTTAACAATAAATAATATAATGAAGGAGAGTATCGTTCAGGGGGTCTACTTATCCTGGTAGATCTTCTAACACCACTTTTAGGTGTTTGAGGTGCCTGTTGTTGTTGTGGTGGTTGCTGCTGCTGTGGTTGTTGATTATTATTATTTTCAGGCACCTTTACTTTTTCAGTTATCTCATCAAGAACTGTGTATTCCTTGCTTTCTTTTTTCTGTTTCTTTTCCTGCAACTGATTCTTATACAAGACCTTTTCATTGAATATTACATCTCTGCTCCTAATGATTTTGTGATTTTCATAATCATATAAGCGATAACCAAAATCATTAGCACCATATCCAATAAAGGTACATTTCTTTGATTCTGCCTCAAGCTTTGTTCTATTTTCTTTATTAATATGGACAAAGGCCTCACAACCAAAAGGCTTTAAAAAAGAGTAGTTTACCTTTTTACTTGTCCATGCTTCCTCTGGAATACCACCATCCAAGGAACTTGAAGGCCCTCTGTTTATTAGATAAACAGCAGTATCTACAGCATCTGCCCAAAATTGTAAAGGCAATCCTACATGCAATCTCATGCACCTTGCACGCTCCATGATTGTTCTGTTCATCCTTTCTGACACACCATTTTCTTATGGTGTTCTTGGAACTGTCTTCTCTCTACGAATTCCATGCTCTGAACAGTACCTATCAAACTCTTTGCTGCAATATTCACCTCCATTGTATGATCTGAGACACTTCAACTTCTTTCCTGTCTCAATCTCAACCAAAGCTTTCCATTTCTTGAAAGTATCAAATACATCAGATTTATTCTAAATACAATAAATCCATGTTTTTCTAGTTGCATCATCAATAAAAGTAACATAATAACGAGAGCCACCGAGAGATGATACCTGAGCAGGTCCCCATACATCTGTATGGACAAGCTCCAATTTTTCGCTCTTCTTTTCTTTCCCAACTCTGAGAAATCTGACTCTATTTTGTTTTCCATAAATGCAATTTTCACAGAAATCCAAATCAACATTCTTCAAACCTGGCAACAAATTTCTTGAGTGAAGAATCTTCATTCCCTTCTCACTCATGTGTCCAAGCCTATGATTCCATAATCCTGCTTCTGCTCCTTTGGAAGTTAAAGCATTAACAGAGTTAGAAATACCATTGCATAAATACAATGTACCAACCTTTTCACCTTTTTCTATTACCAGCGCTCCTTTGGTGACCTTCCAAGTTTTATCTGTGAAAGTTGTCACACAACCTTCATTGCCTAATTGCCTTGTGAAAATCAAATTTTTCTTCAGATCTGGAACATGACTTACCTCCTTTAGTAGCCATTGGTTTCCATTCTGTTGTTTTACAAGAACTTTACCAATTCCAACAATTTTACAGGGTTTGTCATCACCCAAACGAACTTGTCCAAAATCTCCTTAAACATAGCCATGAAAATATTTCTTATCAGGTGTGGCATGGAATGAAGCCCCTGAATCTACAACCCAAGAATCAGTAACATTTTCAAAAGAAAGAATCAAAACATCTTGTAACACATCACCTGTCACATTTTATTCATGATTGTTTTCTTGTTGTGCATCTCCTTCTTTTCCCTTCCAAGATCTACAATATTTCTTTAGGTGTCCTCTCTTTTCGCATTTCCAGCACACTATCCCCGATCTAGACTTGGATTTTACTTTCCTTGATTTACTACGATAACCCAAGCTCTTTCTTCTTTCCATTCTTCTTCCCCTAGACTTTGCACTCAAAGCATTACCCGATGTCTCACCAGAGCTTTTACGTCGCATTTCCTCGCTAAGGATAGCACCGACAACATCATCAAACTTTAAAGTACTAGATACAAAGATAGAGTTACTAATGGCCATAACTAAACCATTCTAGCTTTCTGGAAATGAGCACAGGAATAAAAGAGCCCTAACTTCATCATCAAAGTTTACCACTACAGAACTTAATTGACTGGTAACTGTATTAAAATCATTTAAATGGTCTGCAACAGATCCACCTTTCGACATCTTCATACTAAATAATTGTTTCATAAGAAATACATTGTTTGAGGCTGAGGGTTTTTCATATAGTTTTGCCAACATCTGCATCAAACCCTCTGTTATTGTTTCCTTCGAAATATTGAAGGCGACTGACGCCGCAAGGCACAACCGTACTATTCCTAGTGCCTTTCTATCGAGAATGTTCCATTTTGTGTCTCTCATGGCCGCCAACTTCTTTGTTTTTCTGCTCAATGGTAGGTACAGATCTTTCTGATACAGATAATCTTCCATCTTCATCTTCCACAACGGGAAGTTTTGGCCGTTAAATTTCTCGACCCTAAATTTACCATCTTCCACCATTGCTCCCACTCGAACCAGGAACCCTTCTTTCCTGCAAGTTTATCAGCCAAATAGGTCTTTGGCTCTAATACAGTTGTTATAAAATTATAAATTATGGAGCAATGAAACACATAAAATATGTGAAAAATAAAAGCACACAAAACACATAAAACCAGAGAGACACAGATATATGTGGTTCACCTAGTTTGGGCTATGTCCACTCCGAACAGCCAGTCCTTCCTTTCTATTATCTAGCAAAAATTGAAGAGACAAAACCTACAACAGATCCGATGAAATATCCTCTGTTCTCTCTCACAGTCTCCCTATCAGTTTCTTGCTTTGAGAATACACACATAATACACATCCGCAATACAATACCCTCATATATACAAGGGGGTTTCCCTCTAGGGAAAAAAACCCTAAACTAAAAATAACTTCTATCGTCAAATCATCCACCTATGAACGGCCCAGATTGACTAGAAATTATTATACTTTTACAAGGAAATTTTACATCTATTTTTAGCTTTGGGGGCGCTGCCCCCGAAACCCCCCGCTAGGCGAGGGCTCCAAAAAGCGCTGCTGCCCCCCCTGGACCCCCCATGGTAGTGATTAATTACAGGAGGTGTTGCTACCCCTTTATGGTATATGGGTCCAATGTTGTGATACAAAGTAAACAAGATAATCAGGCTCCACACCCAACAATATATATTGTGATCTTCATTTCCTCCTTGGGCAAGGGATTCAGCCATATGAAACAGGTCATCATGGAATTTTCGCTCTAAATTTTTTTTTGCGAAGGCTCAGAAGCTAAAATGTTTATGAGGCAAAGAAGAAATCCTGAGGAAGCTGTGGTAAAAATTGCAGATCAAGTTGCGCAATATTTTTGGATATATGATCTGTGTAAGTCAAGGTTTTTGCAGGCTCCTGAAATTCATCTCAAAGAAGTGACCTTGGTAAATGCGTCATAATTCTCTCTCTGAGTATCGGATTGGAATGTCGTAAAAAGTGAGGGATAGTGCACAGTCTGTAATTTTCTCTCTATCAATTTCAGAAACAAATGAAGAAACAAGGACACGTGGCATGCCGTACAATTGCGCTCTTCTGAAACATTCCATAATTAGGGCATTGTGAGAGATTGGGTATAACTCTCTCTTCAAGAATGAAAATTGGGTCAGACCTATGGAATTGGGAAGATGACTCAGAGGACTACAACAGGACCAAAAATTAGATATTGAGGATATGAAATGACAAAGATACACCAGATTCAATATCGAGCTCCAAGAATGAAAGAAAAAGCTAGATCATGTGTTGTCAAGGGTTGCAAAGGACTAGAATTTCTACGGAAGAAAAGCAAAGCAAGGTGTAGCAGAGGGTAGAATGACAAGATCAGCAACCAAGGTGTATAACAGCAGCAAGAAGTTTATCATATGAAGTCTTCAAGTGGGCAGCACTGCATACAATCATTGTAAAGGTATCATTGTACTTAGTCATTGTAAATACATTATTGTACAAATTGTACTAGCATTTATTTGCCAAGGGTTGAAGAGGCAGTGTTGGGAGGTCTAAGATCATCATTAGGTGGTTGTGTCAAAGTTGGGGTTATGGTCTAGTATATCTTCTTCTTCTACATCATTCTATATCATTGTAAAGTGGACCATTTTCCCTAGTACGGGATTCCATTCTTTTATTCTTCTATAGGGTGGTAGGGTGGTGCTAGGGTGAGTTGTAGCTCATTAGGTATTGGGGCATCTGTTCAGTTGACTACTGAAGAATCTCAAGCGTTGGAGTGTCCATCCGGTGGGAGCTGGAGAAGAATGCTTTTCTAGATTCTAGGAAGTTGGAGCTTTATTTTCAATTGGAGTTGAATATTAAAGAATTATTAGAAAAGCATTAGGTGGTTTTTGTCTCGGAGTGGGTTTCCACCTTAAAAATTGTGTGCATTTGTGTTCCTCTTATTTACTGCTATCATAGTACAAACACTGATAATAATTGAATATTAACTAATGCTCTAATTGAAAGGAATACTGATGCACCCCCCCTCTCAGTATTTCCAACAATTGGAATTAGAGCTTGGTTCCTTCAATAGAAGTTTAACAACTGGAAGGAGGTCATGGAGCATACCAAGAATGGTGTACCTCTATTCAATGAAAATAATTATGCACTTTGGAAAGGAAGAATGGAGGTCTATCTCTTGGTGCAAGGTTACGAAGTATGGGACACTGTTCAAAATGGATTTACTCAACCGTGGATGAACAAGGTAAGAAGAATTTGGTAAATGATGCAAAAGCAAAGAATATTATTATCAGTGGACTTATTGAATCTACTTATCATAAGGTGTTGGGTTGTAAAACCACCAAAAATTTATGGGACAAGCTTGAGAATATATATGTAGGTGAATCAAATGTCAAAGAAGCAAAGCTTCAAATCTATAGAGAAAAATTTGAGCAACTCAGAATGAAAGAAGATTGCAACATTGTTGCATACTTCCAATACGTTGATGAAATAACCAATACTTTGGAAGGATTGGGAGAGCCAGTTGAGAAGAAGAATATTATACAAAATATTATTAGAACATTACCAGGGAGATTCAACGCTTAGGTATCAGTCTTAGAATACAGTGCAGATCTGGACAAACTCAGCAAGGAAGAATTACATGGAGTTCTCATAGCATATGAAATGAGACTTGATGAAGAGAAGGGTACTTCAAATCTAGAAATTGCGTTCGTTGCATCTAAGAAAATGAATAAGGACAAACAAACCTCAATTTAAATGACATGCACCTGCAAGTGTGAAGAAAAGGAAGATGATCGAGAAGGTCTTTCAAATGAAGAATACGTTTACTTTACGAGAAAACTAAAACCTGGTAAGGGAAAATTCAAAGGTAAACTTCCATTGATATGTTTCGGTTGTGGTGAGGTTGGGAATTTCGTAGCAAAATTTCCAAACAAAAGTGATGGAAACTCAAAAGGAAAGAAAGGCTTTAAGAAATTCAACAAGCAAGGCAAAAATAAAGGATCCAAAAGGAACTTTCTCTCTAAAGAAGATAGCTCCTCATCTGATGAAGAAAGTGACAGCAAAGAAGAAGCCAATGACAAAGTATTTTTTATGGCCAAGCACAATAAACAAGAAGTATCAAACAATGAAGAAGAAGGGTTGACCATAGAAGAATTTTATGAGGAGGCAATCAAGCTTATAAAAGAGCTCAATGCTGAGAAGATCCGTTCCAGCACTCTTGAAGAATAAGTTCAAGGTCTCAAAATTGAGTTTGAAGAACACAAATGTATTGAAGATTCACTTCAAAAGAAGTTGGAAGAAAGCAACCAAGAAATGGAAGCATTAGAAGCTGAAGTAGTCTCGTTGCGTAAGGAAGTGAAGAAGGGAAAAACTGTCCAAAACTATGCCAACAGCTCAAGGACATTGGAAGAACTCATCAACAATCAACGATCTTACAATGACAAAACTGGCCTCGGTTACAAATAAGAAGAAGTAGGACCTTCTACAACAAAATACAATGAACCTATGATATTTGACATACATGAAGACTTCATTGGACAATATTCGCAAGCACATCCTTGGAAGATGATTCCTTGATGAATATTTTCATCGAGGTACCAACATATTTTTCATGGCTATTGTTATTCATGTGGAAAATTTGGTCATAAAGCTATATAATGTCGCACGTACCCTATGAACCTTACAATTCCAATAGATTCTTCAAATATGAACCTCCTAGGGCTCAACAAAACATCAATAGATTTGAAAATTTAAGAAATAATATGGAATGTTACAAATGTCAGAACTTTGGACACATAGCCAGAGACTGCAAACTTGAAAATCCTTCAGAAGAATCTTCGAAGCCACAGAATTAACGAACATGGAAGATGAAGAATATTGATAATTGTGCTCTCGCTCTCAAGGCTAAAAAAAAGAATGTGTGGTATGTTGACAGTGGTTGCTCAACGCATATGACTGGAGATAGAAGGAAATTTTTATCTCTGAAAGAGAAGAAGGATGGAACCATATCCTTTGGAAATGATGGATCTTCAAATGTTATAGGATCAGGTACCATCACTCTGGGAAGCAAAGATGTTATAGCCAAGAATGTTCTATTGGTTGAAAACATGAATCACAATATGATCAGTGTTGGACAAATGTGTGATCAAGGACACACAATGTTATTCAACTCCACAAATTGTGAAATCAGGAAAGGCAGGTATGGTAAAATTGTGGCTACAGCAAGTCGATCTCCAAACGACATATATGTTCTGGATGAAGCAACTAAAGCATGTCTACTAGCTAAAGAAGATGAAATTTGGTTATGGCACAAACGAATGGGTCACATAAAATTTGACAATCTTAAGTATCAGGGGTTCCCACAGTGCATTATATTAGATATCATTTTGGGATTCAACTACATTATTTAGTCATTCGTCTATGACCATTTCCATGAGAGGTAGTCATAACTGACTAATTTCTCATGATTTTTGAATAGTACACTTAGCACTCATTGCATCAAGTGATGCTCACAAGGGTGAAAAAGTGGGATTGAAACTAGTGAAATGAACCACATAGCGTCAATCATCACTTTCGGGGCTTGCACCCAGTAACCAGGACTTCCTGAGAGGTCACCCATCCCAGAACTCCTCTGGCTCAAGCGCGCTTAACAGTGGAGTTTTCCCCACAATCAAGCCCACTTAGCTTGATACCTCATTTGCAAAACCCTAGCAACTATTGTGCCTCATGAACCATTCAAGAAGAGATCCCTTTACTCTTAGTATTTTGAAAATCTTGTCAAGATAAGAAAAAAGGAAGTAGTACGAGAAATGCCAAAAATCTCAAAACCTTCCAACACACTATGTGAGGCATTTCAGCATGGCAAGTGGACAAAATTCCAATTTAAAACAAAAGAACACTTTTCATCACATCCATTGGAGTTGATACATACTGATCTATGTGGTCTTGTGAGAACAAAAGGCTTAGACGAAGAATTATATTTCATGTTAATGATAGATGACTATACCAATATGACAAACGTTAGTTTCCTAAAGAAAAAATATGAAGCATTTGAGTACTTTAAGATCTACAAGGAGTTGGTTGAAAATGAAACTGATTTGAAAATAAAGTGTTTAAGATCAGATAATGGTGGAGAATTCACTTCCAAATTATTTCAGCAATACTATGATGAAAATGGAATAAGAAGACAATTTTCAACAGCACAAACACCTTAGCAAAATGGAGTTGTTGAAAGAAAGAATAGAACTGTACAGGAAATGGGTAGAACAATGTTGAAGGACTCAAAATTGGATGAAAAATTATGGGTTCAAGAAATTGATATGGCAGTCTTCATTATCAACCGAAGTCTTCTCAAAAATAATTGCAACAAGACTCCATATGAATTATGGAAAGGAAAACCAGCTAATGTAAAATATTTCAGAATCTTCAAAAGAAAATGTTATATCAAAAGAGAAGATCAAAATTTTGGTAAGCTTGAATCACGTGTTGATGAAGGTATCTTTGTTGGTTACTCACGCAAAAGAAAGGCCTATAAATGCTATAATCTAAGATGAAAATAGATAGTGGAGAGCATAAATGTTACATTTGATGAAGATGGTGTTCTAGCGAGTAATGATGAGGATCTAGAATATTTGAAACTTGAGACAGAGGCTAAAAAAGACACAGATAAAATTGTAGAACAAGAATCAACTATCAACGAGGAAGAAATAAACAATGATCATCAAGATATACCAGAACAAAAACAAGAAGCTCCTCCAAGGAGAACAAAAGAGTGGATTCAAAAGAACCATCCATCAAATCAAATCATTGGTGACATAAATGAAGGTCGACAGCTTCGTTCATCACAACAAGCTCACGTTTCTTTTCTATCAACCTTTGAGCCTAGTAGTTTTGAGGAAGCCAGCCAAAATGAACATTGGGTAGCAGCTATGAATGAAGAATTGGATCAAATTGAAAAGAATAACACCTGGGAATTAGTTCCATGACCAAAAGATAAAAATTTCATTGGGACTAAATGGGTGTTTAGGAATAAATTGAATGAAGATGGGTAGGTTACCAGAAACAAAGAAAGATTGGTTTGCAAAGGCTATGCACAAGTGGAAGGAATTGATTTCGACAAAACATTTACACCAGTTTCCAGAATGGAAGCCATCTGAATGTTTCTCACCTATGCATGTTCAAGAAAAGTCAAAGTCTACCAAATGGATGTTAAGTCATCATTTCTGAATGGAGAATTAGAAGAAGAATTTTACATCGAACAACCTGAAGGTTTTCTACTATCACAAAAAGAAGACTATGTCTGCAGGTTAAAGAAGGCTCTATATGGTCTCAAGCAGGCTCCCAGAGCATGGTATGCTTGTCTTGATGGATATCTACGTCAACAAGGGTTCAAAAAAGGTACTTTTGATAGAAATATTTATGTACAAATAGATAAAGATAATTTAACAATTTTTGAGGTATATGTGGATGATATAATATTTGGTAGCAATGATGATCGACTAAGTAAGAACTTTTTTACAAAGATGCAAAGTGAGTTTGAGATGTATTTACTTGGTGAGCTGACATACTTCTTAGGGCTTCAAATATACCAGAAAGAGAAAGGAATATTTATATGTCAAGCCAAGTACATCAAGGAAATGATCAATAAATTCAAAATGGAAGATTTCAAACTTGTCCTTACTCCAATGGTAACAGGTTGCAAATTGAGCATAGACGACTCATCTAAAGATGTGGATCAGAAGTTGTACATATCTATGATTAGTAGTCTTCTATATGTAATAGCCTCTCGGCCAGATGTTATGCAAGCAATTGGACAAGTAGCAAGATTCCAAGCAGCACCAAAAGAATCACATATTATTGTCGTCAAAAGAATTCTTCGATATCTAAATGACACATAATAATATGACTTGTGGTATCCCAAGGGTAACAATCTCATTATTCAAGCCTTTACAGATGCAGATTGGGCAGGAAGCATTGATGATCGTAAGAGTAGGAGTGGAGCAACATTCTATCTAGGTGGTTGTCTCGTATCATGTTTGAGCAAAAACCAAACTTCAATCTCGTTATCTACAGTGGAAGCAGAATACATTGCAGCAGCATCATGGTGTACTCAAGTCCTTTGGATGAAAAAAACTTTGCAAGATCTTCAAGTACAATTCAGTGAGCCTATTCCCATATTCTGTGACAACACTAGTGCCATCAGCATCTCCAAGAATCTTGACATGCATTCAAAAACAAAACACATTCCAATCAAATATCATTTTGTTAGAGAACAAGTTGCTGAAAAGAATATCAAACTTGAGTATGTTTGTACAAAAGAACAAATTGATGATATATTCACTAAAAATTTACCTCATGAAGTATTTGAATATCCTCGTCAAAATCTTGGAATTCTCCCAATTTCTCATTAGTTTTTCCTTTTTCAAGAATATAAAGTGGGAGTGGAAGTGTGTACAGGTTTGCAGGACGATTGTGTGTCAGCAGGAGTGGAAGTGTGTATAGGTCCACAGGATGGTTGTGTTTCAAGGTGAGTTAACCTTTTCCATTGATTTCAAAGGGGGAGAGAATGTTTTAGGAAGAGGTGTCATGATCGCAGGGGGAGTACTTGTGTTGCCATCAATGCCAAAGGGGGAGATTGTTGATCAGCAATTGTCATTGATGTCAACTCAAGCAGCACCAAGGGCTAACCCAATATTGCATGGGAATTTTGACCTACCAAATTAATATATTCTAGGTCAATAATGCTTTTTATGGTTTCTACTTGTCGAGATGTTTCCGTTGATATATGGCATGCCATGTAATTCTTCACGGATATTCATGTTTGAAGTTTGTATCCCCAGTTAGTGGGCTAAAACCCCATGGGGTTGGGGCATGGGTCATTGAAAATTCATAATTAATATCTTTTAAGCTCCTAAAATCCCTCCCACATTCACTTGTTGAAGCCTCTCTCAAATTAAGCATTCATATATATTGTGATCTTCATTTCCTCCTTAGGTAAGGGATTCGGTCATATGAAACAGGTCATCGTGGCATTTTCACTCTAAATTTTTTTCTACGAAGGCTAAAAAGCTGAAATTTTTATGAGGTGAAGCAGAAAGCATAAAGACGCTGCAGTAAAAATTTCAGATCAATTTATGCAATATTTTTGGAGATATGATATGTGTAAGTCAGGGTTTTTGCAGGCTCTTGAAATTCATATCAAAGAAGTGACCTTGGTAAATTCGTCATAACTCTCTCTTTGAGTATTGGATTGAAATTTTGTAAAAAGTGATAGATAGTGCATATTCTATAATTTATGCTATATCAATTCCAAAAAAAATGAAGAATCAGTGACATGTGGCACACCGTACAAGTGTGCTCTTCTGAAACAGTCCATAATTAGGGCACTGTCAAAGATTGGGTATAACTATCTCTTCAAGAATCCAAATTGGGTCAGACCTGTGGCATTGAAAATATGACTCAGAGGAATACTACAGGACTGATAATCAGATATTGAGGATCTGAAATGATAGAGATACACCAGATTCAATATCGATCTTGTAGAAGGCAAGAAAAAACTAGATCATGTGTTGTCAAGGGTTGCAAAGGACTAGACATTCTACAGCAGAAAAGAAAAGAAAGGTGCAGCAGAGGGTAGCATGACAAGAGCAGAAACCAAGGTCCATAATAGCACCAAGAATTTTATCATATGAAGTCTTCAAGTGGGCAGCACTGCATACTGTTAGAGTCGGTCTATACATCCCTCCGTCAGAGATCATTTCTCCAGTCTATACATCCCTCCGTCAGAGATCATTTCTCTTATTTCATTTCATTTTTAGGTGTCTCATTCATTTCATTCATTTGAATTCTATTAGGGGCATGCCATAATCTGATGGAAGGGCCTTGTCACTCATACCCCTCATGCTTTGTACCTGCTGGCTCAGGTCTATTCATCAAAGTTCGTCAAATCAATTTTAGAGCCATTTACAGTCCTGTTTTGGTCTCTTGGTCAATAAAGGGTCATTTTGGTCATTAGGTCTAGAGTTTCACAAATTTTTTGTCTTTGAAGCATCCAATAATGCCAGCAGGCCAGAGGGAGGTTCTAAATAAGTTTTCATTTCAATATTTTCATCATTAATAATGCTTGAGAACGATTCTTCTTCAAAAATATGTTTTGAAGAAGAAATCGTCAAATTTATTGTTTGTAATAAATATTTAATTTTTAAAGTTTTCCATTATGAATTACTTCAGATGTAGCCTTGGTCATCCTTTGCCGAAATACAATGCCAACCATCCTTGAAAAATTTGACAAAAAGTTTCATCATTCAACCTCAAAAAGTCAGAGGAAACAAAATAAACAGAGTTTACATTAGAAAGTGAAAAGTGCCAAAGTGGAGACATTACAAAATGGGTTTTTAAGAAGCAAAAATGAAACTCCAAGCCATAAAATATATTTTGTGTTTTGAACAAGTCATTTGGACACCAAGAGATAGCCATGAGCTAACTCAAGTGTGGAGAAGCGAAAATAGTTTTTTGAAAGCCGGAACTGTGGGAGAGATTCAAGGCACGGCGCACATGGTCGTCGCCACGCATAGGGCCACAAGCCTCCATACAAAATTGAACTGGTGCGACACACATACCAGTCGTGGCGCACTGGGTTTGCGCGCGACGCACAGAGCCTCCAAGCAATTTTTCTCACTGCCTCCAACGAAACTTCAAATCTTTTGCTCTCATTTTCTCAAGTAAGTTTACACAATCACTTTTGCTGGTGTTTGGTGTGGTTTTAAAGGCTGGTTGGGGAATTTGAATGGTGTAAACATAAACTCCATCTTCTTGCCAAAGGCTGCTCCAAGGGTTTGAAATTGGTGTGTTGAAATTGTATTTTTGGTGCCAAGTTTCCATTTCCCAACTGTGATCCCTTTCCCCTTCATAATCCTATCATTATTGTCCATTCTTGATTCCCTTACGTTCCCATATTACTTATTCCTATGTCCCATCCCTAAAACCCTACCATTTCCTACCACTTTCCCTCCTTCATATCATTTATAAAAATTTCCAATTCCCAAATACAGTCAAGTGATGATCCCCACAATTATAAAGTTCATTTGACTGAATCACATTGTTACCACTGTATTATTTTCCACAGCCCACTATACCCACTGTAATATTTCCTCACAGTCCCTCATTTCCTACTTGGTACGCATTTGGTATTGAAAGACAAACACCAATCCATCATTTTCAAACAAACCAAACATACACTTGCAGCACCATGATAGACAGTGAGTCATCATATGAGCAAGACAGTGAATCAACCACAAAGCTTAATGTACCGAGAAGGCCACGGAAAGGAGGCAAACATGTCAGAGAAGAGCCAACATCATTGACTGAACTACAAGCCTGCCCACTTTCCATATCATGCTTTCAGCAACAGTCTTGCTTTCAGTACTGTGAGATGATTGCTCGGATTCAGCATCATCAGGAGTTAGCTCACTTATTTGTCCTACATTTGCATAATGGTCATGTAAACCTTGCTGGAGTGAATTTCACCTTGACACCAAAAACCATTTCTCAGGCCACCGGGATACCCAGTGTAGGTGAAGAGTGGAATAAGATAAAACAGCTGGAAAAAGTGTTCTATGATCCATACATCAGACCCAGCTATATCAAGAAGCTCAGCAGGGTATTCCCATTCCAGTTTCTGAAGGATTCATATGCGCCATTGATGAGACTTATTATCAGGTACTTCAGTTGCAAGGGTAGATTCTCACGCCTTTATGCATACCACATCTAGCTGTTGATGCATTTCACGAGAGTACAGATGATGAACATTCCATATTTTATGTGCCAAAACATAGAGAGGATGACTACCCTTGTGTAGAAGAAGACTCCAGAGCAGCAGCATAACAACATTTATCATTATGCACTCATCAAGATCATTGTGGTACATCAGCTTGGATTGCAGGGCATTGCATGGGAGGAGTTCATTTCCCGTGACCTTTTTACAACCCCTCAGCCTTCTCCCGAGATTTTTCATGATGCAGGAGAGCCTTCACATCAGTTTGAGGTTCCCGAGACAGAGCCTATCAGTGCTCCAGTGTGTGTTACATATCAGAGAGGCACCAAAGCCTTATTTGCAGTAGCATGGCGAGTACTATCTCCACCTGGGGTGGAAGGGGTCTCGCCACCGTCATCAACTCAGCGAGTACTATCTCCACATGGCGTCGAAGGGGTATCACCTTCTACATCAGCACAGATATAGGACAGAGGCAAGAAGCCTATGCAGGATGAGGGCCCTTCAGGAGGCCAAGATACTGATTTTATATTGATCGATGTTGATTCGAGCTCTCCCAGCTCAAAGCTGAAAGAAATCATCCAGGAGAAGAAAGTTGAGATTGGCACATTGACCAAGAAATTGAAGAGAGCTCATTGGATTATAAATTACTTGGAGCAGCGGAATAAACAACTGGAGGATCAAGAAATGATCATAGATTTGCGACAAATCCGTGAAGACCGGGAATTGGCTCGAAAGAGACACGGTGACATGACACCCATTGAGCGGGATACTTGGCTTACGAGGGTCAAAATTCATCTTGAGAAGTTGTTGGCGAAGGCCAATAGGGACAGATACATGCTCAAACACATGAAGAACCACTATTGGGCCCGCACACATGTTTGCAAAGAAAAGATGAAGATCCTGAAAGTGAGGCTAAGGAGGGCACTGAAATGGCGAAAAAGGGAGGATAGACTTCGAATCTTGGCCGAAGCTTCTTTTTCTAAGCATGGCACTTGAAATTTTTGGTCACAAAACAGATTTTCCCGCCCGACGTGTAGCGCCACCTTGCGCGCGCTTATGATTGGGACATCTTCTGGAGGAAAAATTAACATTTTTTGATTTTTTGTGATAAATTATGCATGCTTATGGATTAACTAAGGATTTCATCAAGTTCTGGGTGGTCTTAAGGGTCAAAAACACTCCAAAAATGGCCTTTCTGCCACTTTTTGCACCAGCAGGAACCAGTCTTGGGAGATTGCAGTTTTGGAGGGGAAAATGACATCCAAATCCAAAAATTCCAGTTGGATTGGATAGTAGACATAAAGGGCTTTCCAACGAGCTATCATGAGCTCAATTTTGACTTCAGGAAGTGCCTCGAAATCAGCTCCAAATTTGTGCTATGCATAGAGAAATTGGGCGCGGCGCATAGAGAAATTTGGCCTCATTTTCACTCTTCAGCTCAGAAATTCGCCCAGTTTTGACTAGTTTCACTTTTTGATGTAAATATTGATCTATATTGATTTAATTTGATGACTATGATGTAATTTTGGCTCATATTTACTTTTTCTAGAGGATTCATTCACTAAAAAGTGAAAATTAAATGAATGAATCAGTTTCCTTCCATATAGAGGCAAGTTGTTTGATTGCCTAGTTTTCAGTTCCTTGTTTAGAATTGGTTGAAACAGCTCCTATAAGGATGAGCTAGACCCCTAAAGGCATGGGGAGGGGCTAGGCTAGTCTATATTATGTATTTTTTGAGTCATTTTTAGGGTTGTACTCTTGGGAAAAGTTGGGCACCTCATTGTATATTCATTTCAGCTTTTTGGTAAAGGAAAGACCAGGGTTTTGCAGCACTTGTTGGGATCCTTTTGGCTCTGAGTTTTGATGATGTTTTACTCCATGTATCTGTAAGTTTCATTAATGTTATATGTATGCCATTTCCCTTTTCTTTGCTTCTGAAATTAAACAAATGAGTAACTAAGGTAGAATTCATTAGTTGGCTGGTGCTCTGCCTTAAACTTTTGTTTAGTTTTATATGTTTTTGTCAGTTTGAAGAGGATTCTTGCACCCTCTTTCCCTCTTCAGCTCCTCAAAAATATTTTCTATCCATTCAATTAATCTAAGACATAAAATTCATTTCCTTCCTTGCCCCAACTTGAACTCTGCAATAATTTGGCCTCATCCCCAAGCCCAAAATTGCCTTTCCCTTTTTCCAACAAAACCCCAAAAAATCAAAACAAATCCTCCTATTTGTATATCTAGCCTAAGATCAGTTTTTTTTCTGTCATCTCAATCCCCATTGAATAATTTTCATTGAGATTGACCTGGAGAGAGCCCTCTCCTGTTCTGGTAGGGCTAGCTACGAGACTAAGCGTGGTTTGGTGTTATCCTGTCTCTGCCTTCCTTCAGCCTGAGGTGGATTTAGGTAATAACACATAAAATCATTGTAAAGGTATCATTGTACTTAGTCATTGTAAATACATTATTGTACAAATTGTACTAGTATCTATCTGCCAAGGGTTGAAGAGGCAGTGTTGGGAGGTCTAGGATCATCATTAGGTGGTTGTGTCAAAGTTGGGGTTATGGACTAGTATATATTCTTCTTCTAGATCATTCTATATCATTGTAAAGTGGACCATTTTCCATGGTATGAGAGTCAATTCTTCTTTTATTCTTCTGTAGGGTGGTAGGGTGGTGCTAAGGTGAGTTGTAGCTCATTGGGTGTTGGGGCATCTGTTCAGTTGACTATTGAAGAATCTCGAGCATTGGAGCATCCATCCGGTGGGAGCTGGAGAAGAATTCTTTTCTAGATTCTAGGAAGTTGGAGCTTTATTTTCAATTGGAGTTGAATATTAAAGAATTATTAGAAAAGCATTAGGTGGTTTTTGTCCCAGAGTGGGTTTCCACCTTAAAAACTATGTGCATTTGTGTTCCTCTTGTTTACTGCTATCATTGTACAAAAACTGATAATAATTGAAGATTAACTAATGCTGTAATTGAAAGGAATACTGATTCACCCCCCCCCCCCCTCTTAGTATTTCCAACATTATGATTTATGAATGAAGGGTAAATGCTGATGAATGTGGGTCTAGTGTGAGAATTCAATATTTTTAACCAATCAGTCATCAAGCCTTCAATCCAATCCCAAAAAAAGTTAGAGAATGCTCCGAGCCTTTTTGACTGATAGTTTAAAGCACTGAATATTTGTAGCGGAGGTGAAAGTAGTGATTTTTGCCTGATGATGCTTTTTTACGTGATTTCTCAACTGCTTCGACTTACCCATCTTTATTTCTAACATTTTTAATCCATTTTCATGGGTGAATTTAGGCTTGCAACCCTAAAATATTTTTCTTTCAATGCATAAAACTATCTAAGTCTACCTCATTTCATTCGAGGGCTCACATTAAACAGTTGAACTCCTCATTATTTTCTACCTATATACTGTTTTTTCAAGTTTAAATTGTTCGACATATCTTTATTATGTATCTAAAAAATGAAATTGAAAGCATGAAAATTTAATATCAAATGGTTTAATTGATCATGGATTATGGCATTTATTGACACTCTGCACATAATCATTTTTCTAGTAGGTAAAAAGTAAAAGTAGTGGCATTTGGACTTGCTCACTTTCAGGTCTTATTTTATCTCTTTTTTTCTTTTAGGGTCTATATTTTTCTAAGTCCTTCGATCTTTTTTTTAGATCTTTTTATCCTCTTTTCATTTTTTATTATTTTCATTTTTTAAAATATGGGAAAAAAACTTCCAGAAAGCAAGGTATGTACATATTTACAAGACTATCATAGTCAATTCAAAAATTATGAATCCTATTATTATAGGACCCTAATAGTGGCTCCACTTGGGGATGGCATTTCCTAGTGACATGTCAAGAACTTTTAGATCAGTAGCCTTTGGAATTTGACTGTGATGAGCCTATAAATGTCTTATGATATTTTCAATTATTCATAATTATGAAATTTACCTTTTAAAGCTTAGGGCATTCTCTCTGAGATTCAACTTTGTTAGTAGTGCTTCAACATTCTACCATTTACTGCTGCTTCTGAAATTTTGACCTATTTATTTCTTTTAGGAAGAAAGCATTATTACCTTTGTAACCATATATGACATAAGGTCCTTTCCATAGAAAATCAAATTTTCCATGTTTACCTTTATCTTTCCTCCTTGAATCCCATTTTAACATCTCCAATGTAGAAATCATCTTCTTTACTCTTTTTATCAAAAATTTCTTGATCTTATCCTGAATGTCTTGAGACTTGATGTAAACTTCTTCCATTGTTTGTTGCAAGTGAATAGTTTGATTGATCATTCTTTGAATGTCATTTTTTTCAACTTGTAACTCTTGGATAATTTTCATCACTAGTACTCCTATGGAGGATGGAAAACCAACATCCATTCCATATACAAGTTGGTAAGGGGAAGTGCCAATGGATTTTTTGGTAGTAAGTCTATCTACCCATAAGGCATTGACTAACTTCTTATTCCAAGTCTTTTTATTGTCTTCAAGTAACTTTTTGATGATGTTTACAAGGCACTTGTTTGAGGATTCAACTAGACCATTACCCTGAGGGTAATATGCAGTAGAATGGCGTAGGGTAATATGGTATTTGTGGTAAAAGTCAATAATTTTCTTGGATTTGAATGCTGATGTATTATCAGTAATTATCTTTTGGGGACATCCAAACCTTGAAAGTATGTTGTTCTTTATAAATGAAATAATGATAGTATATGTGGCTTGTCTGGAGGGTATGACCTCAATCCACTTGGTAAAATAGTTAGTGGCTATCAAAATCCACTTATGTTGGCCTGAATATGGAAGGTGAATTTCACTAATGAAGTGTCAACCCCATTTTTGAAATGGAATTTAAGTTGAAATGGGCTTTAAAGGTAGGGGTAACAGTGTTTTCTTACCCAAAAAAAATTGGCACTTGTGACAAGAGGTCACATATCTTTTTACATCAGCAAACAAGCTAGGCCAGTAAAAACTAGCTCTCATAATCTTGTCTATAGTAGTCTTCCAGTAAAGATGTCCTCCACAATCACCTGCATGAAATTCTTCAAGTATTTGTCAGCTTCTTCCTTTAACAAACAATTTAATAAAATCCCACTATGATCTCTCCAAAAAAGTACATTGTCTAAAATAAAAAACCTTACTACCTTTAGTTTTAAAAATCTAGCTTTGGTTCTTGACAATATAGGAGGAGCTTGTAATTTTAGTAGTAAAAATATGATATCTATATACCAAGGTGAGTCTAAAAAGGCTTAAATGATAATTGGAGTCGCCATATCTTCCTGATCATCTATTTGGGCAATAAAATTTATGTCTAGGGCATTACAATTAGACTCAGCCATAAGTCTGTCTAATCCTTGACATTTGATGAACTTTGTGGGTTTTATCTCTACGTCATATTATAAGATAGTGGCAATCCACTTACATCTTCTTCCATCAGGACCATGCTGAGTAAGAATGTCTTTTACTACAGAATTTCGGACATAGGAAATAATGTGAGAATAGAGAATATAAACTCTTAAGTCTTTAATGGCATTTACCAAAGCTAAGTCTTGTTTCTCCATGATGTTTTACTTCAAAGGGGAATATCTAAGGGTATTTCTAAAGAAATCTATGGGCTGTTCAAATCCCTAGTCATTTTTTTGTAGTAAAACTGTAGCAATGGTGTGTTCTAAAGAAAATGAAAAAATTATGAAATCCTTCTTAAAGTCAGGACTTATTAGGACTGGAGTTTTGGTTAAGGCCTGTTTGATGGAGTCAAATGACTATTTGGCCTGAATATTCCATTTAAGAACTGAATATTTTTTAAGAATGTTGTTTATTTCTCTAATTATCTTAGCTAAATTGGATATGAATGTTCTTAAAAAATTAATATTACCTAGAAAGGCTTGTAACACTTTGATGTTCCTTGGTGGACTGATGTTAAGAATTGCTTCTATCCTAGCATGATCTATTCTAATTCCTTCTTTAGAAATTATGTGTTCAAGTAACTTGCCTTCTTCTAATCCAAATAAAATTTTCTTAGGATTTAAATAGATGCCAAATTTCCTCCATTTAATAAAAACTTGTCTAAGATTATCCAATTGTTCATTATCAGTTTTAGAAAACGCAGTAATGTCATCTAAGTAAATTACTAAGAAATCATGTATTTATTTTGCAAAAGATATGTCCATAGCTCTTTCAAAGGTTGCTCCTGCATTAATTAGACCAAAGACATTTTTACGTACATAAAAGTGCCCCAGGGAGTAGTAAATGTTGTTTTGGTTTGATCTTCTTTATGGACTAAAATCTGGTTGTATCCTAAAAATCCATCTAAAAGTGAAATCCTAGAAGAGCCAACGACCCTTTGTAATATGTGATCCATTTTAGGTAAAAGGTAATTATCTTTTAAGGACACTTTTTTTATATTCCTAAAGTTAACACATAATCTAATCTCTATTGTTTTATTTCTTGTTGGAACTAGGTTGGAAACCCAATCATAATATCTGATTGGTGCAATTATCTATGCATCATACATTCTTTTCACTTCCTTTTCTATCAAAGGCAATAAAACAGGGTTAATTCTTCTCAAATTTTGTTTAAAGGGCTTTTATCTTCTTTTATTGGAATTTTATGTTGAATTATGTTGGTATCATAGGATTTGAGATCCTCATAACTCCAAGGAAAAACATCTTGATATTCCTTTAAAAGAGAAATTATTTTTCCTTTTCTTGTTGAGGTAAGTTTTTGGAAAGTTTGATTATTTTGGGTTTTAAATCTGTACCAATATTGCATTATTCTATATCAGATCTAACTGGCTTCATTTTTGTTTTCCTAGATACATAATTTGAGTCAAAAATATCTTCTAAGGGAGTTAAACCTTTGGGTAAGAAATTATCCTTAAGATTCAATATGTCAGATTTATCATCAATAATTTCTTCAATCTCTACTTTCTCTAAGTTACCTTTTTATGATTGACTAAATATAGTTGGTTTAGCAAACTTTACTTTATTTACATATATGTTATTCAAGTCAATTTTACAATCTAGATATTGATCTATAGTACAATTTGTGTCTATCTTACAGTTCTGAAATTCACCTTCATTGTTCATAAACTTGTAAATGTGTTCATCTTGAGAAATAATTTTCCAATATTTGAGGTTGTCTGGAATTATTGGTCTATGCTTGACTTCAATAGTATATCTATGATTAGGTTGGAATGGTAAATTGCATGTACTAGTAAAGGGTGCTAGATAGTGAGCCTGTATATTTTGTTTTCTAGGTATCGTAGCAAATTTACATTCCAATAAATCATCAGTTAAATCTAGCACAGTTTCTCTGTATCGGCTTAATCTAAGATTGTAAACAGAATATACTCCATTTATTTGTTTTATGATAAACTATGAATCTCCCATGGTTAATATTATTTTGCCTCCTGAGTTCCTAATAATTTGGAGTCCTAGAATGAGGACTTCATACTAAGCCATATTATTGGTACATTTGAAATTGAGCTTGAAAGCATGGCCTTCTCAGTGATTAGTATCCATGTTGGTTATCCAAACTCCTGCTCCTGCTCTTGCTCCTAACTTATTTACTGAACCATCAAAGTCTAAATGCCATAAAGATTCATGAAAGGTAGTATCATTGTTTGGTGTTTTCTTTTTCTCTATTAGTTCAGTTTGGATTTCATTATTTTTAGAGTTACATGGGATAAAATAATCAAGGTTAGTTGGTGCAGAGTAAATTGGGTAATTTATAGACCTTTATGCACTATTGACCATGTAATTCATCAATGTTTCCCTAAATAACTTCTTAGGCTGACCAAAAACCGATATAGTAGCATAAGACATGTCCAATTGTAGAGATCCCTGTAACTTTGCTCCCCATGAGCAAGATAGTAACATTCCATATTTAGGTGGGATATCAGCTACTGAAATTTCCATTAATATACTCTTACCAGGATATTGAACTTGTGTTACACACAAATCTTTGATTAAACCTAGGCATTTAACTTTACTCGAATCAAATGAAAACAAATCTTTGTAGGGCCTAGTAATTTCTAAATTCAGGGTTTCCATTATGGCTTTGGGCATTAGATTATGGGAATCTCATTAATCTAACATTGTGTTGTGTAAAATTTGATCATGAATGGTAAGACTAATATAAAATGGAGGAATTGCTCCACTTGTGTGTTTTCCATTCACATCTATGCCAAAAATCAACTCTGGTTGATCATCATTCAGATTTATGGAATCTTATCCATCATTTATGTTTAATGTTTCAGTTATGGTTGATTTATACAAGTCATCTTTTACCAATTCTATTAGAGGAATTGGTATTTTTAACTTTGAAATTTCAGATTGTATGTTGAATGTAGGTTGTGATTTACTTATTTGAATCAATTCTTCTTTGGTAACTGTAGTTTGTGTTGGTTTGTCTTGTTTTTCTATAGTTATGTTTTCATTTTCAATTGGTTTGACATTCTATGTTTGATTTTATTGTCTTTTACTATTCCTAATTTTCTTTTCAGGGATTGTTTGTGAAGCAGTAGACGTTCTTTCAGAATTAGAATTATCAGCAGGTGTTTTTGAAGTAGCAGTTTTTGGATCCACTGATTTAGGACCAGCAAAGGGAATTTTAGGATCTAAATTTGTCGTTTTAATAGAATTAGAAGCTTTTGTAGCAGCATATTTCTGTGAATATTTTGTAGCTTGAGAAAATTCATCAGTAATATCAACAATATTAGGGCTTGATGCATTTTTAGGACTAGAAATGTTTTGAGGAGAACTAGAGTTTTGCTTATTTTCCCTTGGGAGAATTTGTAGAAATTTTGTTCGGGAGCTTCTATTTTTTTCTTATTCTGTGTTTGAGAAGTTTTATTGGTAGAAGACTCATTGTTTTTCTTATTTCTACGGTTATATTGACTGTTTATTTCATTTATAGAAAAAACATAACCTTGTTTATAATCAAAGGATTCACTTGAATCTAATTTGATTTGTTGGAGTTCAACTAATTCCTGATCTTCCTAAGTAAGAAAAATAGTATTATTATCATCTATTCCCATTAGATTTATTTCATCCTCATCATCATCATTATTCTGAGAACTTTCTGCATAGTTCTCTTGGAAGGGGGGCCTTATTGTTTGGTCTGGGGCTGTTTCTTTTGCTTTTCCTAAATTTTTGTTTTACCTAAAATTGGGATTTCTGATTTGTTGTTGATTATCCCATTGAGGTCTTCTTTCTATGTTGTCTATTCTATCCATAATAATATCTAAATTTTTAGCTAACATGTCTATTTTTGTGTCTGAATTGGAAGTTTCTTCTTTAATGGTTACTCTTCTCTCATTCCTTAGTATATCTTTTTTGGCTAAAATGTTTACTTCTAGACCAAAAACATCTGTTTGCATTCTTTCTAAGGTTTATGCATTTCTTTCTCTCAACTGATAAGCCATGTATGTGCCAAATCCATTAGGGAATTTGAGTAGGATAGAATCAGGAGTGGGTTTAATATTTGCAGGGATGGTGTTAGGTCTCCGTAGTTTGCAAGATTGGCAAGAACAAGCGCTGCAGAGCCTACATCAAAACCACTTTGAAATCCTAGAATCTAGCCCTCTTGGATTCATAGAGGGAACTCTCTACATATGTGTTTTCAAAGATATGATATTTAAGGCTTATGATATGATATTAGGCTAGTTATAAAGCACAAGGGTTTTTGTTTGTTTTGGTTGGAATGAATCTCATTAAAATGAACGAAGTCTTTTTGAGGGGTAAATGTGTGAGCAGGTTGAAAATGGTTCAGCTGATAAGATAAGTAAGAAACAATGTCAATCCATTGGGCTATGGAGTCATAGAAGGGTTTAATTGGACAACAGGTTTCAAGAGTGGTCTATGGGGCAAGTCATCTATGTCAATAGATCTCTTTAAGTTGATTTATGGAATGAAACATTAATAAGTGGTGAAAGAAGCCAACATATAAGAAAACAAAGAGAAACTTAAGATCGGGTAAGGACTTTTAACCTAGCCTGATTTCAACATACTCAAAGGAAAGACACAAACCAACCTAAGATCAGCTAATAACTTTTAAACTAGCCTGCTTTTGATATACTTTTTAAAGGAAAACATTAAAAAACAAGGAATAGCTTAAGATCAAGTAAAGACTTTTAACTTAGCCTGATTTCAGCATATTCTCAAAGGGAAACATTCATGATGAACATAAAAAATAGTCTAATATCAGGTAAGCACTTTTAAACTAGCCTGCTTTTGACGTACTCTTAAAGGAACTTTTAAAAGCAACTTTTTGAGATAAACTAGAGGATAGGGCTAACCATAAACTTCTCTAGTTCAACATTAATTAGCAGAATTTTCAAGAACATTCAAAGACAATATCTCAAGTTGTACTCAGGAAACATGGGCTTACCAACACTTCACTGTTTATACTCTATTGAATCATCCTTAAATACACAATTAGCAGAAAACATAAAGATAAATATTTATCAGTGAGATTTAGGGTACTTGACAGTAAATCCTAATCTATATTTTCTATTCTCTATCATAGAAGATGGATAGTATAGAAGACATGAAAAAAATAACAATTTACAATAAGAAAAACATCACCATTGACATAGACCAGGATCCCATAAATCAGCTTGTATATTTGATGTCCAAACCAGTTACAATTTTCAAGTTCAGTGGGTCTTTACAGCTTCAAACTTCTCATCTCAGCCTATCTTTCTTCTATTACAAAAAGAGCTTCAGCAGCCTCAATATCTATTTACAATCAATGAGTATTGAAAGACCAACCTCGATACTCTCTTCTAGAGTAGTATTTATAGAATAATGAGGAGGTGGAGTGAAAGAAAGGTCTATTTGTTCAATTAATATAGAGTAAGGGTTTCTCGGCCTTTAGGAGGCCTAAGGGAGAAGATTTCAAATGTTTATATCTGTTTTAATCAATTTTACATTAAATTTCATCAACTAAAGTCACTTTTATTGACTTTGGAGGCTCTTGGTAGGTTGGCAATAAATTCTGAGCTGTCTTTGGCAAAATATCTCTGACTGTGGATTTACTGTGTATTCTTTTAAGGAAATAAGACTGTAGGTGGCATTTTTTGCTTTAATTGGCTCACTGATGTGGCATTTGGAGGCTCTCTTTGTTGATCTGTTAGCTTTAGTGGCTTTAAATATTGATTATGCCCTAATACTGCTTTCGGGCCTTTGTAATCATTTTCAGAATCTTAAACTTTAGGCTGACTGTATTCATTGTCAAATATCCCTTTTTCTTTGGCTTTCAGTCTTAATTGTTGGGTTAAGCTCCTTAATCTTCTATATTTATGTATTTAACCCTTTATCTTTAAATATTTGATGATTTTCCCTTTAAACTGTGTTTTTTGTCCTTAAACTGTTGGATTAAACCTTTTGATCTTCAATTTTGCGCTTTAGTCCCTTGAATTTAAGCTCAAACCTTCAATCTTTAATCTTTGTTTCTTCGCTATGTGTGCAGGTGGCTTTGGCACTTTAGAGGGTTTGATGGATAACCAGTGCTCGTAAAGGACCGACTAAACCATGGAATTAACCCTAGAAACCTCCATTCAACATTTTTTAAGCTCCAGGGATCATGATTTTTGGCCCTGTCCATTTATGGATTGTAGGGGGCTCTCGGCCTTAAAACTGCTATCAAAACCTACAAAATCTAATAAAAAATGTTATGAAACACCAATGTGGGAGGGTTTGAGTTCTTGTAGAGGCTGGTGGAGGCGGAGGAGCATATGAAAAGGGGCGGAGGAGGTTTCATGGAGAAAATCCCATGAAAACCTGTTTAAAAATTATATTTGGCATGAAAATGGGCAAAGTGGTTTCACGAAAACTGCAAAAGGTTTTCACGCGATGATTGAGTGGTAAGCGGTTTTTGTTGAATTGAATGCAATCCAATTAAAATGTGTGGTGTGGCCTTTGTAAAACTAGCGGTATCGCGTGATTTTGGATTGTTAAACCCTAGAAGGTAAATTTATGCGATATGTGATATTGACAGTTGGATGAGGAGGGGCAGATCCAACGGTCGGGAGAGAACGTGATGGGAAAGGTGCGCGACGGGAGCTTTGGTGGGGACCAGGTGTCAGTGAGTGATTGGATGGGTGATTTGCATAGTGGATGGTAGGCCCTGGCAGAGTTGGGTTGTTGGGTTTGATCGGGGCCGTTGGATCATATAGATCGACGGCAGAGATTTGATGTGGAGGGTGGAGGAATAGGTAAAGGTCAGGTGATCAAAGGATGGGAGAGGTGGTGTAATGACCGTTGATATTTATAGATCGATAGTCAATATTGTTTCGTGGATTGAAAAGGTGTGAAGTAAAGGAACGAAGAAATGAGGTCAAGGGAGGAAAGGAGAAGGGGAAAATGAATCCGTGTCATCGGATCATATAGATCAACGGCCATGATTCATGCGGAATTCACAAAATAGGGAGAGGGAGATATAAATAAAACCTTTGTTTTACCATAGGCATGGGGGTAAAGATAGAAGGTAAGGGAAAGGGCTAGGGATAAGGTAGGGTCGTGGTCTTGTGGAGAAAGGGTGACCAGGAGCGGAGGGAAAGGGGCCAGTGGCCAGGCGCTCGGTCATAGTGTAGGGTTTTAAGGCGATAACAAGGGAGGGGGCTTTAAGCCATGGGGTCTTAAGGCTTAAAAAGGGGTGGAAAAGGTTTTTTAAAGGTTTTTAGGGGTTTTTTTATGATTTTTTAGTGTTCCAATAGGTAAAATAGGAGTTTTTAAAAAATAAAAAAGCATTTTTATGAGTTTAAAAGGGATTTTGGGAGATTTTTAAGAAAAAATGAAGGGTGAAGAGAAGGAGAAATGGGGATTTTTCAGAAGAAAATGGAGGATGAATAAGGGCAAAAATGAGTGAAAATTAGGTTTAGAAAATGATGAAACATGGCCCTAAAAAATAGTCTTTTTAAATATCAGCGTGGTTTCTTGGTGGATTTCTTCAATGAAACAGCAGTGAAAATCAATTTTTAGTTTAGACAGCATCAAAAGACTTCAAGAATGACCAATTTTCTATGAAAATAATCTCTTGAAGGCTTTAAGACTTGTTTTAGCCATCATTTTCTATGACAAAAATTTACTGATGGCTAACAGTGGCTCCACTTGGGGATGGCAGCTCCTTGGAGGTGTCAAGAACTTCAAAAATTGATCTCTGGGATACAGACTTGTGCCTTTATCCATTTGCAACCTTTTCTTCCTTGATAATGCTGCTTAAAAAGATGATCATTATATCATATTAGCAAACAAATTTCTCCCAAACATTCTACCTACACAGCCTACTTTTCCTAACATTTTTTCTTCATAAGGTGCACTTGGACTTGCAAACCTTTTCCATCAACATTTTATTCTTTTGAAAATAGGAAAAGCTAGTCTAAATCTACCTTTATTTCTTCCATGAGTTCAGATTAAACTATTGAACTCATAAATTCTCTACCTAAGCTACTATCTGCCAGGATTAAACTGTCTGGCAGATTTTATTCTCTATTTTCTAAAAAAGAAATTGAAACACAATCAAATAAGGATTAGACTGTTTGATTTACCATGGTGTCTGTTAGCCCCCCTATGAAATTTTTGACAAGCAAATAGGGGGCTAAACTGTTTTTGAGTCTTCAAGGAATGCATTTCCTCTGAAAATACAGTCTCCTTGAAGCCTCTTTGTGCCTTTTATCCTTCGATGAATTCCCCTCTGATGGTTCCCCTTTAAGGCCTCTCTGCTATGTGAAGAAATGCCCAAAGGCCTCCTTTCCCCTTTATTTTACCCTTGATTAGCCTCTTCTTATCCCCCCTTGTCTCCCCATCTATTTCCCTTCTTACCCCTCAAATTCCCCTCAAAATCCCCTTTAATTTCCCCCTCTTACCCTTTGTTGGCCTTTTCTCCTCTTTATCCCTCTATCGTTCCCCTCCTTCACCTTTAAAACCCATTAAAAAGGGGCCAAAACCCATATTCCGATCTTATTATAGGGCTTAGCTCCTTTACCGCAGGCCCCTTTCAAACCACTTCCCCACATATGACCCGGCGCTGGGACCAAGCGCTTAAGTCCCGAGCGCCAATCGCAATCGGAAGGCCAAGCAGGTGCAAATTCCTTTGTAAACGCAAAAACCCCGATGCGATTTGTTTAAACACATAAGTCCCGCGATGAGTTGTGGGCCGTCGATCTATCACAAGATCTGACGGCGGAGCGCTAATCGCAGCCCCCCGCCCGATCGCAATCGCAACATTCACATCGTGCCCTCCGATTAATCGCATGCCCCTCTTCCCATCCTCCGATTGCATCCCGACCGTCCATTCTTCCCAAGATCAACGGCCAGCGCTCAATCGCTCTGTTCCTCCGATCGCTGATCGCAAGTCTTTCCGCATGCCTCCCGATTTAATCGTAGCCGTCCATTCCTTCCCGCGATCTGACGGTCAACGCTCAATCGCAAGTTCCCCTCCGATCGCAATCGCAAACCATTTCGCGTTACCCCCGATTGCGATTGAGCGATTAAATCTCCGCCGTCCATCCTCGCTTAGATCCGACGGCCATCGCAACTCCCGATTCCCCAATCGCACTGCCCTTCCGATTTAATCTCCACCGTCTGCTTTCGCCCAGATCTACGGTCATCGCTCAATCGCATTGCCCCGCTCAATCGCAATCGGAACTTCCAATGGTGCCGCCCCGATTGAGATGCTCCGATTAGATCTCCGCCGTCCATTTTCATGCTGATCCGACGGTCCCCCGCCAATCGCTGATCCCCTCCGATTTTGTTCTCCACCGTTGATCTCCCCGTCAGATCGACGGTCAGCGCTCAATCGCTTCCCCTCCCCGATCGCAATCGTAAGTCCCTCTTTCCATCCTCCGATTGCATCCTAGCCGTTCGTCCTTCCCAGATCTGACGGTTTGAGTTCATTCGCCCTCCGCCTCCGCTGGGTCCCACTCCATTCATCTGTTCGTTGTTTTTTGGTGTTTTCCTGTGTAATTCGCCCGAACGCTGAGCGTTGGGGTTTTACATTATGAGTCCGTTTCTCCGCTCCTCTCCACTATTTCCATTGATTCTTCATTCTTCCGCCACCTTTCCACCGCCTCCACTGCATTTCTCCGCCACCACTGCCAGGTCCTTAACAGGTTTATTCATTGCGCGGATAGTACAGAGAAGCCATTTTAGCCGGCCTGCGAAGCAGCAGAAGCAGGATTCAAAGGGATTAATGCGCATTATTGATGTAGTTAACGTCTAATCCCACAGTCAAAGGATTCAAGCAAATTTTGAAGACTTAAGCACGCAAAGAGTCTTATCTGTGTTTAAATATCAGCAGAAGTACTCTCCTCCAAAAGGACACCCTCCTACAAGAAATCTCCATGCCCCTCGAGCTCTGAAACGATTAATTACGCCGACTGATGCTCATCTAAGACAGTCGGACGGCAGTAATGGTGCATGGAGAGACCTGCAGATCATCCCACCCAGTTCATTTATTTCAGCATGGCCAGCACAGAGCTCCAGACATCCGAAGGACTTCACGGAACACCAGAGGTCAAACTCTGACCTGACAGAGCCTTCCCTGGCCGACCTACAGAGTACATGCAATACTGCAGGAAGCCATTAAGTGCTATGGGCGTGAACGTTTCCGCCCTACTGTCTTAATGAGACTCATTTATTTGCTTATCTACCTCCGCTTCTTCCTCTTTTCCTATAAAATATTCCTGAGAATGAATTGAAAAGGTTGTTGTCGGTTGCCCGGTTGTTGTTGCCTTGCTGGGCATATTGCTGTTAGAGGGATCCATTTCGACTGTTAGAACAGTCTGGGAGAGAGTGGCAGAGTAGTTTGTATGTAATAGGCTGGGAGGAGAAGTCTGGACTGTAACAGCCATTGAGCTTATTGTACATGACTGGTTTTGCATTTGTTAATCAGAGCACATTTCACAGGATCCTGGTCTATTGCTATTGGTGATGTTTTCTTACTTTGTTCATTACATTTTCAGAATGTTCCATGTTCTTCTGGTAGGCATCAGAATAATGGTATAGGATTCACCCTTGTTAGGTGCCCTATGCTGTCTGCTCTCCCTACTTTTATGTTTTCTGCTTTGTGTGTATCTGAGAGTAAATTCGTGGGGTTTAACCAGTGCAGCGGATGTTATTGCCTGCTGGCTGATGTATGAACTTGGGGGTTTGCCTCTTAGATGTTTCTTTGTAATCTTATCTCTGTTTTTTCCTTGGAGTTGCTAAAGCAGACCTGGAGTTAAATGACCTCTGGTCTAATCTATAAGCTACCCCTTTGTCCACCTTTGAGAGCTGCCTTTGAGTATGTCCAAGCAGGTCTGGAGTTAAATGACCTCTGACCTGATCTATAGACAGAAAATTGGCTGTCTTTCCTTCTTTCACTTTCTCTCCTTAATGTTTCATCCCACCATCTGCCTTGAAGATCCTTTGGTGTAGATGACTTGCCCTTTGGAAGCCTTGGCTAGTGGATGCAAGTAATTTCCCTCTCATGACTCCATAGCCCAATGGATGGCACGGTCTTGGCCCATCCTCCTTGCTGAAGCCTCCTGCTGTTTTGTTTCTTTCCTCTCATCACTTTCCCAGTCTATGATCTCCTAACCAACCCAGCGACCCTTCAACCAAATCATTTAAAACCCCTCTTTGTGCTTCATAACTAGCCTAACATCTTATTTTGAGCTTCAAGGATACATCATTCTTTGCTCTATTTGGGGAGATCCCTCTCCGGGTCCAGGAGGGCTAGATCCTAGGGCCCCAAAGTGGTTCTGATGTTGTCTCATCTTTTGGTCTTGCCAATCTGGCCAAAACATGGGAACCCCAACAGTGTCTATGGTTGTAAGTACAAGTTTCACATAGACTTTATTTGCAAAAATTTAAACAAAACTGTGAAGGATTAAGATCTGAAAATTACAAATATCCTTCATTCTTTCTTGCAGCTCCGGTTTTGATCTTTTTAGAACTATTCTCCGAATATTTTGGTTCAGATTTTGAGCATATTAGAACCAATTCTTCATAAATCTTACAGGTTTAGGTTTTTAGTTTGTTTGAACCACTGTTTTCCTTCCTAATCTATTCTACTAATAAGCCAAGATTGAACAGTTTGGCGAATCTTCTTCACTAATATATCAGTAGAAATTTGAAATATATCTTAGTCATGATTAGGCTATATGACTAAAACAACAGTGTTGTTCTTTTGGTAGTGGCATTTAAGATTGCACACCTTCAGAATTTCTCTTTTTTGGGTATGGGGCTATACCTTTATTCTTTTATATCTGCCCTCTTTTTTTCTTTTGTATTGTTTTTGTATTTCTGTTTTTTCAAATTCAAAAAGCAGTGTTATATACAATGAAACAAAAATCTATGAGAGTAAAATATAAACTAACCAAAGTAATGTTTGAGCATCCTGCCATTGGCAGGACCTCCATAAAATCCAGCTCCATCCAATTCTTGTAAAAATAATGCATTGTTCCCAATAGCATATTGAATAAGATAAGGGTCTTGCCATAAATTATCAAATTTCCATGTTTTCCCATATCTTCTCTCCTCAAATCCCATTTCAAAACTTTATCACCAATATTGAAATCACTTGCCTTAGTTCTTTTGTCAAACAACTTCTTGATGTTTTCTTGTAGTTTTTATGCTCTGATGTATACTTACTCCCTGGTTTTTTGTAGATGTATAGTCTGATTTATTCTTCTTGTCATATCATCATATTCAAACTGTACCTCTTGGATCAGGTTCATGACTGGCACTCGTAAAATAGTTGGAAATATTGCATAAGTTCCATAAACTAGCTAGTAAGGGGACATCCCAATTGACTTCTTAACTGTCAATCTGTTGGCCCATAATGCATGTACTAGCTTATTGTGCCATGATTTCTTGTTATCTTCAAGCAACTTATTGATAATTTTTACCAAAAATTTATTTGAGAATTCTGCCAAACCATTACTTTGAGGGTAATAGGTTGTAGAATGACCCAATATAATTTGATGTTTATGATATAATTCCACCATATTTTTAGAACCAAATGCAGCAGCATTGTCAGTTATGATCTTCCTAAGACAGCCAAATCTAGACAATATATGGTTTTCAAGGAATAAAATGATGACTGAATTTGTGGCATTCCTAGATGGGATGGCTTCTATCCATAAAAATAGTCTGTTGCTATGAGAATCCATCTATGTTGGGCAGATGATGCAAGATGGATTTCCCCAATGAAATCTAGACCCCACTGCTGAAAAGGAGCTTCAACAGTGATTAGTTGCAGAGGTAAGGGAAGCAATTTTATTTTTCCTTCAAAAATTTGGCATTTGTGATAGGCATTAATCATTTTATGGAAATTGTGAAAGAGGGTTGGCCACTAATAACCAGTTCCAAATGTTTTGTTAGCAGTTGAATTCCAGTAGAGGTGGCCTCCACATTCTCCTTCATGAAACTCATGCTTGATATTTTCTGCATCATTCTCAGGAAAACATTTAAGCAATAATCCACTAGCATTTTTCCAATATAAACATTTATCCAAAATGCAGTAACTTACATCTTTCAATTTTAAAAATCTTGCATTTTTTTTAGACAAACCAGGACGAACATTAAAATTGAGAAAAACATACAAAATGTCAGCATATCAAGATGAATTAAAAAAATGATCTTCAATAATTGGAGTTGAAAACTCCTCCTGTTCATTTAATGCATTAAACATGTTTATATCGAGAGCTTGAAAGTTGGATTCAGCCATAAGTTTTGCTATTCCTTGACCTTTTATGAGCTTGGTGGGTTTGATTTCCAAATCATGTTCTAAAATTACAGCAATCCACTTTCCTCTTTTGCCATCTAGATCTTGGGTCAATATGTCCTTTACAACTAAATGAGGCACAAATGCTATAATGTGGGAATGTAAAATGTAAACTCTGAAGTCTTTTAAGGCTTTGACCAAGGCAAAGGATTTTTTTTCCATTATATTGTACTTCAGAGGTGCATCTCTTAATGCCTTGCTAAAAAATGCAATTGGCTGCTCTTGTCCATTCAAGTTTTTCTGTAATAGGATAACAACTACTATGTGTTCTGATGCAAATGAAAAAATGAAGAAATCTTTTGTAAAATCAGGACTGATGAGAACTGGTGTTTTGGTAAGTTCTTGTTTTACCAGCTCAAATGATTTCTTTTCTTCTAAGGTCCATTTAACTCCTTTTTTAAGCATGTTTTTCATGTTCCTAAGGATTTCAGCTAGATTGAGAATGAACCTTCTCAAGAAATTAATCTTCCCAATGAAAGATTGAAGTTCCTTGATGTTTCTAGGATAGTGGATTTGCAAAATTCCATCAATCCTCTTTAGAGATATCCCTATTCCCTCTTCTGATATGATATGTCTAATAAGTTTAACTTCTTGAAGACCAAACAATGTTTTCTTTGGATTTAAGGATAGTCCAAATTTTCTGCATTTTTCAAAGACTTTTTTCAGGTGTATTAGGTGTTCTTCATTTGTTTTTGAATATACAGTGATATCATCTAAGTAAACCACTATGAAGTAACCTATTTCTTCTGAAAATGCAATGTCCATGGCTCTCTGAAATGTGGTACCTTCATTCATTAAACCAAAAGGCATTTTCAAATACATTAAAATACCCCAAGGTGTAGTAAAGGCTATTTTAAGTTGATCATCAGGATGTACCAATATTTGATTGTAACTTGAGAAGCCATCTAGCAAAGAAATTCTTCTAGAACCAACTACCCTTTGTAAAATATGATACATTTTGGGTAAGGGATAATTTTCCTTTAATGACGCTTTGTTTAAGTTTCGAAAATCAATGCAAAGCCTTATTTCTCCTATTTTCTTCCTAATAGATACAAGATTAGACACCTACTCTGAGTATCTAACAGGAACTATAATTCCAGCATCATACATTTTTCTAATTTCTTTCTTTACCAAATGTAATTGAACAGGGTTAATTCTGCGCAATTTTTATTTGAAAGGTTTCTGGTTTTCTTTGAGGGGTATTTTATGCTAAATTATTTCTATATCATATGATTTCAAATCTTCATAACTCCATGCAAACACATCAGAAAATTATTTAAACAGTTCAATATATCTCAGTTTGATATGAGTTAGTAGTGTTTTAGACATTTTGATCATTTTGGGCTTTTCCTCACTGCCTATGTTGCATTATTCTATTTCAGTTTCAATAGGTTCCAGTTTTGGCTTTTTGGAAACATCATTCAAGTCAAACAACTCCTCTAATGGGACTAGTCATTTTGGTAAGCTGTGATCTTTGGACTCAGCACTTCCAAGTCTTAATTTTCGAATTTTTTTCTCTTTTCTGTTGTATGTTTAGGTTGATGGGTTAACAGATTTAATTCATCAATCTCTAGAGACTTTTATTCTTCAGTAAGTGAGTTTTCTTCAGTAAGACAATCTTCATCATACTCTAAATCTGAGTTTGGTGTTTCAAATTAATTTTTAGATTGTAGGAAGTCTTCTATTTGTTTATCTCCATAAAAAACTTGCCAGTAATTTTCATTATCCGGGAGAGCTGGTATATATTTGACTTGGGTGGTGCATTGCTTGGTTTTATAAGGTGTAAGACAAGTTCTAGCAGCAAAGGCTAGCCCATTGGCAAGGAAATTTTGCTTCCTTGGAAAAAAGGTTAGTTGGAATTCATCAAATGTTTTTAACAAGTCCATGGCATCATCTCTATAGGTTCTAATTCTGGGATGTTTAGCAGTGTATTCTCCATTCACTTGCCTAATTATCAATTTTGAATCCCCATGAATTGTTATTCTTTTGGACCCTAATTTTTTCAATAAATGTAGGCCTAAAAGGAGAGCATCATACTCCGCTATGTTGTTTGTGCATTGGAAGTTTAATCTGTAGGAATGCCCCTCAGCATGATTGTTTTCAGTGTTGAGTAACCATATTCTTGCTCCTACACCAGTTATAGTGCAAGACCCGTCAAAACTCATTTTCCAAAGAGGAATATTTTTAGATTTTTGATTTACTTCGCTGTTGTCTTCTCTGTCTTGTTCATCATTATGTTCTGTATAAGGGTCTACACTATGTTTCTCTATGGTTTGTTCCTCAAGATTTTAAATGTTTTGAGGTTTTATTCTTCGATTTCCATGATATGCATTATATGCATGACTGTTTTGAACCTTAAGACCTGTAATTTGTTTACTGTAATTTTCTAAATCAGAAAACTACCTTTTATTTTCCTCTTTATTTTCCTCTTCATCATTTGCTGCCACTATGTTTTGATGTGTAGTGACCACTACATTTGATGATGTTTCATTGAATAAATCTTTCTCATTAGGAATATCATCATTGTAAAGAATGAATGAGTCAAGGTCAGTGTGTATGGAATAGAGAGGAGAATTCTCTAGTCTTTCTTGGTTACTGACCATGTATTTCATGTGTGTTTCCCTATAGAGTCTTCTAGGTTGACTGAAGACAGGGATGGTGGCATAAGTCATATCCATCTGCATAGTGCCTTGTAACTTAGTCCCTCGTGATCTTGAAAGAAGCATGCCATATTTTGGGGGTATATCAGCCACTAAAATGTCCATAACTAAGCTCTTGGCTGGTATTTGGGCTAAGTTAACACACAAATCCTTTATTAGGCCTAGGCATATCACCCTACTTGAACCAAAGGAATATAAATATTTTTATGGTCTAGTCACCTCTAAGCCTAATATTTCCATTATTACCTTGGGCATGAGGTTGTGTGATGCTCCTGAATCAAGCATGGAATTTCGTAAAATATTATCATGGATGTTCAAACTGATGTAAAATGGAGGGGTAGTTCCTTCTTGAAATTTTCTTTCATTCTTTGGTCCAAATATGAGCTATGGGGTATCATCATTTAAGTTGACAGTGTCATGAACATATTCTATGTTAAAAGCTTTCAAAATTTGACCTCTATATACATTTTGAGTGAATAACTCAGTAAGTGGGATAGAGATTTTGATTTTGGAAATATCATTCTCTAGGCTAAAGAGAATCTGATTTTTTAAAATGTTTGATTCAGCCTTGTTAGTCACTCCTTGTTAAGCAAAATCAGCCTGCTAATTTTTAATATTTACAGCAGTTAGAATGGTTTTTTCAAGAGCATTAGCTGAAATACTAGTGCTGCAGGGGTTACCACTGTTTTTTTCATTGATTTGGGTGTATTTTCCCCTATTTGGATCAGAACTTTCAGCCACTATTTTAATATTTTCTGTTGTCTTTTTGGCGGTGTTTACAGGGTTGTTTTTGACAGATTTATTAGAGGTTTTGTCCCTAGGAGTTTCTTGATTATTTTTACTTCTCAGGTCATATTGTTTAGGTGATCCTATGATGGAATTTTCAGAGTTTTGTTCATAATAATCAATTTCCTTTCTTCTATCATCATAGGGTGTATATAGACCTTGTTTTCTTTCATGGAGGAAATCAAAATCCTCATTCCTCACTCCCAGCATGTTTATGTTGTCATTCTCTATTTTTTCATTTGTCTCTTCACCCTCATTAACATAATTTTCCTAGAAAGGAGGTCTGATCTGTTGATCATCCTCTCTTTGTCTGTTCTGAGGTTGATTTCTCCTAATGTTCTGGTTTTGGTTTTGGGGCTGATTTCTGTTTTGAGGAGCTGATTGATTTTCTCTAGATTGAGCTTTCTCAAGCATGCTAATTCTCTCCGTCATCTTCTCCATAATCCTTTCTAGTTTTGAGTCAGATGTGGAAGGTGCAGTATCTTCCCTATAGGATACCCTCTTCTTGGTTTTCATTCTGGCTCTCTTTTCGATCAGATTTGTTTCCACACTAAGAGCTCCCTTCTGCATGTATTCTAAAGTGAAGGGATCCCTTTCTCTTAGATGATAGGCCATTTCAGGATCAAATCCTTTAGGGAATTTGGCTAAATCTGAGCCTTATGGAGGTTTCAAATCTGGGGGAAGTGCATTATAAACACTATTAAATCTAGTGCAATAATCTTGCACACTCTCCCCAACATTTCTCTTGAGGTTGTTATAATCTGAAAGTATTTGAAGAGGGTTCTTCCTAACTTGCCATTTGTTTATGAATTTTTCATGGAAATCTTGGAGATCATTAATGCTATGAGGGTTTAAGCTTTTGAACCACTTTATTGCTTCTCCCCCTAAACTTTGAGAAAATAATCTAAGTTCAATGGTCTCATCATCTATCTCATTTCTATCAAAATATTCATTCATATTAACCACATGTATTTGAGCAATAATAGTACCAATAGTATCATATAATGGAATCTTGGACTGATAGTCTTGTGGAAAATTGGCTAAGGGTAAAGGAAGGACTAGAGGGGCATGCCATGCTGCCATGATAGGAGGTTGTGGAGAAAATGGGGGGTTTACAAGTGGAGCATTTATGAAAGGAGGAGGAGGATGGAATGGAGTATTTTGAACAGTGGGTGTATGGGTAACATTAGTACTTGGACTAGCAAAAGACTGTTGAGCAGATTTAGGATGAAAAAAACCAAAGTTATGAATGAAATGAAGGTCAGGTGGAGTGGTTTCTCTACTACCAGGATGTTCACCACTATGTTGGGGTTAGCGTGGAGACTCAAAGTCTATCTGATCTATATCATTAAGTGACCTAGTTCTGAATGGGTTCCTTAAGTCAACTTGTGTATTTCACAGAGCTAAGAGATTTTCAGGAACATAATTAGCTTTATGGATTGGTCTGACAATAGTTGGATTCTTAGATTTCGGATACTTCTTAAGAACTCTTTCTGGATTGTCAACTATCTCAAGGGGATTTGGACTAGGATAGGCTTTAGTATAAACTCTTCTAGAAGCCATTATGAGGTGTTTTTAGACCCAATGATGAAAATTTTCAGCCAAGTATGACAGTATTTAAGAGGCTAACTAATATTTTTTAAAGAAAACTCAATCTTCAAAGTCTTCTTAACTGATTTTCTATGATGTTGTGATGAATGTTTTCCCAGTGGAGTCTTGGGAAAAACTAGTGGGGTCAACAGGCCTACTGAATACCAATGGAATCGCCAGGTGAAGGGTTTTTACTTGTTTTTCAAGGATTGGTTGTTGTTCACCATCAACAATCAATAATAACCAGACTTGGTGACACTTGATTCATTTATAATAGGGGTTAATTGAGTTTTGAAGTTATCTATTACTCAATAATTTCCCCAGTATGGTCGCCAGTATGTTAGGTCTCCGTAGTTTTCAATATTGGAAAGAAAAAACACTGCAGAGCCTACATCAAAACCACTTTGGAATCCTAGGATCTATCCCTCTTGGATTCAAAGAGGGATCTCTATATATATGTGTTTTCAGAGATATGATATTTAAGGCTTATGATATGATATTAGGATATTTATAAAGCACAAGGGTTTTTGTTTGTTTTGGTTGGGATGAATATCATTAAAATGAAGGAATTATTTTTGAGGGGTAAAGGTGTGAGTAGGTTGAAAATGGTTCAGCTGATAAGATAAGTAAGAAACAATGTCAATCCATTAGGCTATGGAGTCACAAAAGGGTTTAATTGGACAACAAGTTTCAAGAGTAGTCTATGGGGCAAGTCATCTATGCTAACATATCTCTTTAAGTTGATTTATGGAATGAAACATTAAAAAGTAGTGAAAGAAGCCAGCATATAAGAAAACAAAGAGCAACTTAATATCAGGTAAGGACTTTTAACCTAGCCTGATTTCATCATACCCAAAGGAAAGACACAAATCAACCTAAGATCAAGTAAGTACTTTTAAACTAGCCTGCTTTTGATATACATTTTAAAGGAAAACATTAAATAAAAAAATAAAAAATAGCCCCAACCCATACTTTATGTTAGAAATAAAGTATAGCTTAAGATAAAGTAAAGACTTTTAACTTAGCCTGCTTTCAGCATATTGTCAAAGGGAAACATTCATGGTGAAAATAAAAAGTAGTCTAAGATTAGGTAAGCACTTTTAAACTAGCCTGCTTTTGACATACTCTTAAGGGAACATTTCAAAGCAACTATTGGGGATAAACTAGAGGACAGGGATAACCATAAACTTCTCTAGTTCAACTTTAATTAGCAAAATTTTCAAGAAGATTCAAATACAATATCTCAAGTTATACTCAGGAAACATGGGCTTACCAACACTTCACTGGTTATACTCTATTGAATTATCCTCAAATACACAATTAGTAAAAAACATAAAGATAAATATTTATAAGTGAGATTTAGGGTACTTGACAGTAAATCCTAATCTATATTTAATGTTCTTTATCAGAAAATATGGACAATATGGAAGACATGAGAAAAATAACAATTTACAATAAGAAAAACATCACCATTGACATAGACCAGGATCCCATAAATTAGCTTGTATATTTGATGTTCGAATCAATTAAAATCTTCAAGTCCAGTGGGTATTTACAACTTCAAACTTCTCATCTCAACCTATCTTTTGTTCTATTACAAACAGAGCTTCAGCAACCTCAATAGTTATTTACAATCAATAAGTATTCAAAGACCAACGCCAATACTCTCTTCTAGATTAGTGTTTATAGAATAATGAGGAGGTGGAGTGAAAGAAAGGTCTATCTTTTCAATTAATACAGAGTAAGGGTTTCTCGGCCTTTGGGAGGCCTAAGGGAGAAGATTTCAAAATTTTATCTATGTTTTAATCAATTTTACATTAAATTTCATCAAATAAAGTCACTTTTATTGACTTTGAAGGCTTTTGGTAGGCTGGCAATAAATTCTAAGCTGTCTTTGGAAAAATATCTCTGACTGTGCATTTACTATGTATTCTTTTGAGGAAATAAGACTGTAGGAGGCATTTTTGGATTTAATTGCCTCACTGATGTGGCACTTGGAGGCTCTCTTTGTTGATATGTCAGATTTAGTGGCTTTAAATACTGATTATGCCCTAATATTGCTTTTTGGACTTTGTAATCATTTTCATAGTCTTTAAACTTTAGGCTGACTGTATTCACTGTCAAATATCCCTTTTTCTTTAGCTTTCGGTCATCATTATCGGTTTAAGCTCCTTAATCTTCTATCTTTATGTATTTAACCCTTTATCTTTAAATATTTAATGATTTTCCCTTTAAACTGTGTTTTTTTCCCTTAAATTGTCAGATTAAACCTTTTGATCTTCAATTTTGCACTTTAATCCCTTGACTTTAAGCTCAAACCTTCAATCTTTAATCTTTGTTTCTTCGCAGTGTGTGCAGGTGGCTTTGGCGCTTTGCAGGGTTTGATGGATAACCAGTGCTCGTAAAGCACTGACTAAACCATGGAATTAACCATGGAAACCTCCATTCGGCATTGTTTAAGCTCCAGGGATCATGATTTTCGGCCCTATCCCTTTATGGACTATAGGGGGGCTTTCAGCCTTAAAACTGCTATCAAAACTTGCATAAACCAATAAAACATGTTATGAAACACTTGTGCGGGAGGGTTTGAGTACTTGCAGAGGCTGGCAGAGGTGGAAGAGCATATGTAGATGGGCGGAGGAAGTTTCATGGAGAAAAACCCATGAAACCCAGTTTAAAAACTGTATTTGGCGCGAAAATGGGAAATGTGGTTTCGCGAAAACTGCAAATGGTTTTCACACGATGATTGAGTGGTAAAATGTTTGTGTTGAATCGAACGAGATCTAATTAAAATGTGCCGTGTGGCCTTTGTAAAACCATCGGTATCACGCGATTTTCGATCGTTAAACCTCAGACGGTAAATTCACACGATATGCGATATCGATCGTTGGATGAGGAGGGGAGGATCCAACGGTTGGGAGAGAATGCGATGGGAAATGTGCGCGACAGGAGCTTTGGTGGGCACCAAGTGTCAATGAGTGATTGGATGGGCACTTTTCGTAGTGGATGGTAGGCCCCGACGGAGTTAGGTTGTCGGGTTTGATCAGGGCCATCGGATCATATAGATTGACGGCGGAGATTTGATGTGGAGGGTGGAGGAATAGGTAAAGGTCTGGCGATTAAAGGATGGGAGAGGAGGTGTAATTACCGGTGATCTTTATAGATCAATGGTCAATATTGTTTCATGGAGTGAAAAAGTGTGAAGTAAAGGAACGAAGAAATGCGAGCAAGGGAGGAAAGGAGAAGGGGGAAATGAATCCGTGTCGTCGGATCATATAGATCAACGACCAGGATTCATGCTGAATTCACAAAATAGGGAGGGGGAGATACAAAGAAAACCTGTGTTTTACCATAGGCACAGGGGTAAAGATAGAAGGTAAGGGAAAGGGCTAGGGATAAGGTAGGGGCGTGTTCTTGTGGAGAAAGGGTGACCAGGAGCGGAGGGAAAGGGGCCAGTGGCCAGGCGATCGATCATAGCGCAGGGTTTTATGGCAGTAAGAAGGGAGGGGGCTTTAAGCCATGGGGGATTAAGGCTTAAAAAGGGGCATAAAAGGTTTTTTAAAGGTTTTTAGGGGTTTTTGTGATTTTTTAGTGTTCTGATAGGTAAAATAGGAGTTTTTAAACCATAAAATTTGATTTTTATGAGTTTAAAAGGGATTTTGGGAGGTTTTTAAGAAAAAATGAAGGGTGAAGAGAAGGAGAAAAGGGGATTTTTCAGAGGAAAATGGAGGATGAATAAGGGCAAAAATGACTGAAAAATAGGTTTAGAAAATGATGAAACATGGCCTAAAAAAAATAGCCTTTTTGGATATCATCATGGTTTCTTGGTGGATTTCTTCAATGAAACAACAGTGAAATTCAATTTTTAGTTTAGGCAACATCAAAAGACTTCAAGAATGAGCAATTTTCTATGAAAATAATCTCTTGAAGGCTTTAATACCTATTTTAGCCATCATTTTCTATGAAAAAAATTTACTGATGGCTAACAGATGGAATTTTAAACACTGTTATATCTAGTGTAGTAGTCTTGGACTGACTCATTTGGAGCTCTTCTCATGGAATCAAATTCAGACAATATCTGGAGTGGATTATTTTTCTTTTCCCATTTATTTAAAAGAAATCTATGAAACACAACTAAATCAGTTACACTACTAGAAGCATGACCTTTAAACCACTTCTTAACTTCGCTTGTTAATGTTTGTGCAAATAACCTCATTTCAACATCTGAATCATCAATCTCATGGAGTTAAAATAAATATGGCATTTTACTAATGTGTTGCTGAGCTGTATAATGGGTAGTGGCATCAAACTGTGGTATCTTATTCTAATAGTCTTGAGGCATGCCATGAAGTTGTATCGGTAAGACAAGGGGAGCATACCTAGCAGCCATAGCTTGAAGTTTAGCTTGGTTAGGAGGTAAAGTAGAAGTGCTTGGAGTTGAACTGGAAGTGGTAGCTGATGAACTAAAAGCTGTAGTTGAGGTGCTGGGAAATGAAACTGGAATATGTGTGGAAATACTAGGGAATGAGAATGATGTGATTGAAAAATCAAAAGGTGAGGTAGTGGATATAGTGGATGAAGTAGGTGGTGGAAATAGTACTCTAGGCTGTAAAGGTAGTCTAGGGATAAATGGATATGTAGATGTGGTGGTATTGGAAGCTATATATGATGTAGCAGCGTATAGAGATGAGTCTACAACTGGTATTATGGTGGTATATAACTGTGAAACTAAAATATTAGTGGTATATGCTAATAATTGAGCTAATTCAATAGCTTCATCAATATCTTTGAGAATAGTAACATTAATTTCTTCAATTTTAGTCTAATATTCAACTTTCTTGTTTTAGATTTTATTGTAATATTTTTCTATTTTGTTTCCAAGAATGAAATAAAAACAGGGTCTTAAAAAACAATATAAATATCACTTTTAGATTGACTTCTAAACAAATAATGTTCAAATTTCAGATCGAAATCTATATCCTACAAACTTACTAATTCTTGTGGTAATGAATTGAATCTTATTAATGACACTTCAACTTCTAAATTGTCTATCTATTTTTTCTTTTTACCAATTCGGTCTGGGTTGTCTACTATTACAGCAAGTTTAGGATCCGGGTTAGACCTGGTATAGTAAATTTTCCTAGGCCAGGATTATAGTTTTTTAATACACACAACTTATAAAAGCACTCTTAAAGTAAAAGGATAAATAAAATGATTTCCTTTAAGACTAGTTTTATGACTAAGGATTGGTTAAGTTCCCCAGTATGGTCACCAGTATGTTAATACTCTAGTAATTCTAAAGTTGTGAGATATTTTATTTTTAGTCAAATAACACTAGAGGTAACCACAGACCAACTTCAAACTCTAGTATCTAGCTTTCCTAGGGTTCAGATAGGGCTCTCTCTATAAGATTTAACTTTTTTTTGTTTTATAAAATATTAGGCTAGTTATGATTGTGCAATTGGTTTTGGTTTTGATTCATTTGGTGGGAAAAAATCACTAGAAAGGATGGATAGTGGGAGATCTATTTGTCCATTGGGCTAAGGAGTCAACATCAAGTAAACAGAACTAGGATCAAGGTCAAAAAGTCAAATGTTTTCAGGCCAAGATAGATAACCCTTGAAGATCTTGGAAAGTTGTCTTTGTGAGGTGGTATGATTGGGATAAAGGTAAATTAAGAAGCTTTTTATCCAGAAAAGGAACTAGTAGGCAGAGGTCAAACGAGAGAGAGAAATCAAGGTTTCCCTACACAAGAAATTAGAGGAAAACATAGAAATGATAAATAGTTAAAAACAGGGTGCTCTTAACCAATCCTGTAGTAATACTCCTAGTTATTCATTCAAATTTAGAAAAAACATAGATGGATGCATGTAAAAAATAAAGATAACAATGGAAAGTAAGGAAATAATTCACTCCAAATAGCTCATCACAAGAATTCTGAAGTATGATGCCAATTGGTTTGATCCAATCTGCTACTCAAAATTTGAAACACAAAATCCTTCAAGTCCAACAAAAATGACTATAAAAATCTCCAGCAATTTATTCCCTAAAAATAATTCTAAAGATGAAGTATTTATATATAATTGTTTACAAAATATCCTAGAATTCTTCTAGGAATTATCTAAGGAAAAAAATATATATCTTTATCATAAAATAGAGACAACTACTTAACAAATCAGCAAGTTGTCCTATCTGTTCAAAATAAATAGAAACTGCTTTGAGGATAAGATGCAACTGGCTGCGTTGGTGTCCTCCTCGGTGGCTTTAGGTATTTTAAATTTGTTTTGGAATTTGATCTGCCTTGTCTGATACTCTTTCCCTGATTCTCTTTATTCACTAATACTCTCTAAACTCTGATACTCTTTAACCATAGTAAAAAATGTTTACTGCTGTAAAAATCTATTTTGACTGTAATCAGCAAACAATTTTCCTTTCATCTGTATGTCTTTTTATCTTTCATAATAAATCTGTGAGTGACTGCCAATTCTCATCTTTAGGAATTTTTATCTTCTTTAATTTCCTGAAGTTTTCATCAGCTTCAGTGTATCTGGAAAAAGTTAGATTGATGACAAACAAGTGTCTTATCTCATGCTGTAAATAGAATAAGTCTTCAAAAATTTTGAGTAAGACTTTTCTTTTTGGAATGCCTTGTACTGGTGGTTTATTTACCTGTTCCTTTGCAAATTCTCTAATATTTCTATCATACTCATTATGAGGCATCAGTTTATCATTAATTTCCTGTTGAAGCCTCGAAAATTGCTGCTTCAAACATTGGGGGATAACCACCCGGTCGGGACCTTAGGACAACTCCTTTTCCGTTTGGTGTGGTGGCTCCGACTGGATTGATAGGACTAGTTTCCTAGTAATTTAAATGGGTTGGTAATGGAATGATTGGATGAAGGGAAAATGGGATGAAATGATTGAAATAAAACTATCTAATCTAATTTAAAATTAATAAAATAATTCTAAAAATAACCCGAGAATAAAATGTGAATACAACTTTAAATTGTTTCAATTAACCAATAACCATGAAAATGTATTATATATTAATTGAAATATGTGGTAACAAATAAAGATAACTCTGTTTAAGAAATTAAACAGAGTTATAATAACATATTTCATTCATCATTCATATATCATTTGCATATACTATAAAAGATAAATATTTTTACACACTTGGAAATGATATGTATAAAGAAATATTGTAAAACGAGTATACATAAATGATAGCAATTTAAAAGAGAATATCACATAACATAAGAAAACTAATAGTGAATAGATAGAAATACCATATCCATCTTGATACTTTCCAATGCAATCCGATATCCAAATCTAGCAAATTCAATGTAAAACAGACTCCAAGATACATAAATGCAATTCTTAAAGGCAATTTTGCACAGAATCACCAGATGTGATCCTTTATAAAAATATAAGAGTCAATGGAGTAAAGAAATGTAATCTCCAAGTCAAAATATTACAAATTCCGGACCCCTTTCTAAATGCATGAAAGGGGTTTAAATAGGTACTTAATAAAACAAAATAACTAAAACTATTCCTACAATCTATCTAAATCAAAAAATATAGAAACAGAAATGTGATCTTGAGGTGAACTGATTCATTGATTATCTGTTGCATTTAATGTGCCTAGATGGCAGATTTTGAGCATTTCTTTCACTTCTTTTGGATGACTAAGCTTTGAGTGCAACTACCTTGTATATGTGGCATTAGAGAATTCAGGAATAATGCAATTGATGGCATTTGAAAGAACTTTTATTGTTGTTTTCTGACTATGAGGCTTGATAAGGTAGGTCCACATCGTATCCCACGATATTCCTTGCAGTTGGCCAATTTTCTGATTTTTGTTGATTATTTCTTGTTTCCATCTGTAATCAGTTTCTTTTACCCTAGGTAAATTTCCAGGGGTACAATCTGAAATCAAATTGATTGCATACAGGCTATTATTCACTAGATGTGCTACATTGTTCATCATACTTTTAGCTCTAGATGTAGCTCCTTCCTCTTTGATTAAACGTTGTTCCCATTCTGCAAAAATAATTTCCTTATGTCTCTCCATAATCTTGGGAAGGTTTGCTTTTCTTCCTGACTCTGATTCTTGCCATAAAATAAATTCAGAATTTTTTTCATCAGCTTCATCAAATTCAATTTTAAGACTGACTCCTTCATCTATTGAGGAAGATGTAATTTCACACAAGGATTCTGCTTTTGCAACCTTTAGAAAAAATTCATTTAATTGCTGAGACAATAACTTGTTTGTCTCCAGGGCTTCATTTTTGAATTGATCCAAATTAGGATAATTATTAAACTTGTCCAATTTGGATTGAAACATCTTCTCTTGCTCAATCTTTGAAGTCTTCTCATTTTGCAGAAGAGCTTGTAATTTTGCTATCTCTTGATTTAGCTGCTGTTGCTTTTCTAAAGTCTGTTGATCGATATTTTTATTTTCAACAGAAAGCTTCTCTTCTAACTGTTTGGATTTGAGTTCTCCATCATGCAATTTCTATTCTAACTGAATAATTTTTTGCTGGTTCTCTGTAACCTATTCTTCCAACATATTTATTTGCAAATCCTTTTGTTTCATTAATTGTGTGACTTCAGAGGCCTCGTCTATAGTTGCAGCACTATAGACACCTACATATTGGGATAATTTGGTGAGATCCTCAGATGGATTCAACTCAACATTTTTATAAACAATATTCATAAACTCCACCTATGATATCGAAAGTGCATCCTGATAAGTTCTCCTCCTTTTCCTTTGTTTTCTCACAACAGCCCTATGCTTAGGACTGTAAAATACATCCAGAGGAGGGCTTTATTCTATTTTCAACATAATTTCACCTGTGGGATTTTCAGGAATAACTTCTATATCCTGGTCTTCCAAAACATTAACTTGGGGATTATTCTGTTGTCCTTTTTGCTGGGCAAATTGTTCATATTGGCTCAGCAAATGAGGAGAAACTATAAGTTTAGTAGATTCAACTACCTTTTTAGCAGCTTCCTCTCTTCCAAGTTGAGAATATGGATTGTTGTTTATATCTCCTTTTGGTGCTTGTTCAGTAGCCTTACTGTTTGTGCCTTCTTTTTCAATATGCACGTTGGCATCAGTACTCGTGCTTTATTTTCTTATCTAGGCTGAAGACTGCTGATCAATACGTACATCAAGTTTAGAAGTTGTTTCTTTCTTTTCAATATCAAATTTTCTGCTAATATCTTCTTTTTGCAAAACAGGATTAGTTCCTGTTACTTATTTCTGAGTCTGAATGATGATTTTGCTGGCAGATGTTTCTGTTACTGTTTTGCCAGATGTATTCTCTGTTTCCTTCTATTCTAATTCATTCTCCTGTATAGGAAATCTCAACTGATCCAAAGGAACTTTGAGTAACCTCTAGCTTCTAAATAAAAAAAACTTATTCATTTCTTCGGCCTGAAATTTGGACTTGGCCAAATCAAAAACTTGGGACAAATTATCTACAGAAACAAATAAATCATCAAACATATCTGGTTCATGTTTGAACCGAGCAATTGAAACAGAAGTAGTAAAATCAAATGCCACCTTCCTTGGGTCATATTGCCTCCCTGGGATTGTTGAAAGCTTGAGATTGTTTAGCTTACCAAATTCTTTTTCAGCATGAACAAAATTATTGAGAATATAGTCACCACATTTAAAAGGAAAAGTAGGCCACATAAGCTTCTTGCTATTCTTCAAAGTCCTAGACATGCCTTCTACTGTCAGTTCATACGAAATTTCCTGTGCTAACAGTTTGTCTGGAACATACAAAGGAAGAATGTGTGGTTCTAAAATACTTCCGAAAACTCTGATATATGTGAATCTTTCCTCTCCGAACCAATCCCCAATCGATCATAAATCAAATTTAGTTTTCTTGGAAAACCTAGGAGGGAATCGGCCAAAAATAGTTTGATAAATCGGGATAAGAAAACCGCAACAAACTCTGTAAACATGGCTTTTGAAATTCCCCTTCCACAAGAACTTGTGATATATATAAATAGGAACAGATTCTTTAGGGGTCCATTTCCATCCTAACATGGGGAATTCATAATTGAAACAAAGGGCATCTAGGATATAAGCACAAAAATAAAAAGGAGTGGTTTTTCTTGAGTTTATGTCTTTCCTATACTCAAGAATCATGTTGGCTATCTTATCAGAAAGAATAATAGCCCAGTACATTATCTCAGAATTAATAGCAGAATGTATTAATGGCACCATTTGTATAGAAAACCTAGCTTAGTTATCATTCCCAAACAATTTTCACATCATTGCTGCGGCATAACAGGATGGAGGTGAAAGAGACTCTATAGAGTACATACTTCATGCCTCATGTCTATGGTTTTCAGGAGCCTTTATCCATTCTTTAATCGGCTCTGACTGATTTTCAGGATTCACAGCAAATTCCTTGATGAAGTCTTTGTTATAGATTTTCTGGGGATCTAGAAGGTGGTACATTGCTTTAATGTCCTCTGCTTTGAACGACCCGAATATTGCTCCAGAAGCTGAAACAAAGATTCTGTTTTGGATAGCCACATTATCTATTACACACCGAATAACATCATAATGTGGAAAAATGTTTGCTCGAGCTGCAATTCGGTGCAGGAATGAGTTCGCTAATACACTAAGAAGAGTCTCAAAATTAGAGTCTGAGTCGTCTTCATCAGGAACTGTTGCCTTGGCCTCAACAACTTTAGGGTTTTCCTTTTCAAGCAAGTTATATATATTTTCCCATGTCATCTTACCAAGTCCCTAGCATGAGGTATTTGTAACCAGCTTAAGCTTTGCCGGTTTCTCTTTAGGCGGCATGCTAAACATGGGAGCTTTTGCAGCGATGACAACTTTTGATTTCCTAGATCTTTTCGACATTTCGGTATCAGGCAACGTTTCCCTCATTCTATGAATGAAATAATTGGAGGTTCTATTGTTCTACAACAAAGAAAAGCTTTCAGCTAAGGTGAAAATGTAATAATGAAAAAAGCTATACAAAAGGATTTATTCATTGATTTTCATTTATTATCTCTGTGGTTAAAACATAAATGCCCTCTAAGGAGTCACACTCACACATTCAAAACAAAATAAATTGTTATTATTTGTTTGATTTTCAATTAATGGTAAATGTACAATCAGAGATCGGCATATTTTGAAATAAGTGTTAAAATTTACTTTTTGAATTCTTGGGATGCGATGAATAAATAGTATATGAACATTAAGTAATAATCACATCGTGAATTTTCAAAGGTAAATGAAATAACATAATATGATTTCTGCCAATTTCCGATTGCGATGATTGCATCGGGGATTTTCAAATGGAGTGGATCATTAAAGAGTTTCTCCAATTTCCGATTGTGATGAGGTGGGGTCCGCTGCGTCGGAGTCTTTCAATCAAATGAATATAACGTTTAATTCTCCGAAATGCGATTGCGGTGAATTTCATCGCATCGGAAGTATGAAAAACAAATATAACACTTTAAAGCTTATCTGATTTGCGATTGCGATTGAGTTCCATCACATCAGAGTTTTACAAAGTGAATATAGAACTTAAAGATCTTTTCGATTTTCGATTTGCGATTACTATACACATCAAACATTGTTTTTTTTTTTTTCTGTAAGTCAACACCCACTAGGGGATTGGAACCAGTGACCTATCGCATGGAGTGCCTTAACAGTGCACCCTTCACCGTCAAAACAAAGCCCCGTGGGCGTACACATCAAATATTGTTAAATAAAAAGACTTTATGTAATATTTTGATATGATAAAAGTTTTGTATCTCATCGGATCAGAAATTTTTTTAAGGTTGTATTTGTTTATACACACTTGTAAATAAAAATATGCAATATGTCCTTTTATCAATAAACCTCTTATTCCTGATAAAAAATGATCGGATTGTTTCTAAATTTTTTATTTCTTTATAGAAGGAAAGATAAAAAAGGGACCTATTTCTAAATGAAATTTATTCTAAAAATTTATAAATGGGGAGGGTTGTTGTACAGTACAACATGACCATAATGTCAGGCAAAAATTTTGCCTCAAATTTGTAAACTTGACCACAAACCTAGTTATGGAAGTATTCATATTCTCACACTTTTCTTCCAGTTGTTTCTTTAGATTTTTCTTTGTGGTAACTTTCCTAATTTCTAGGATAGTTTCAGTCCTGTCAGTAATCTTGAGTTCTTCTAATTTTTGTCTATTTTTGTTGTTAAGGAATGTGATTAGCTTTAAAGCTTGCTCTAGTTTGTTAGCAAATTCACTTTGAGTCTTCTAAATTTATGCTTGGGCTGCTAGTAATAATTCTCTATGTTCAAATATTACCTGAATTGAAGGCCATACATCATGGATGGCTTCAATGATATTGTTCCAAATATAGTTTTTGATATATGATATTTGTTCCTTCAAGGTTAATTATTTTTGTAGTTTCTTCAATTCTTCATTCAGTCTAATGGAATTTTTCTCATGTGTTTTTGCATTTATCTGAGCCAATTTTTTTGACTTCTCAAGATTTTCTACCACCTATTTTAATCTGCTAATTCCTTTTGTTTTAAGAGATATTTACTCTATGGCCTTAACCAGTTTTCTGGCTTCATCCGTATGTTGAGCTGTTGTTGTAGATGATTGAGTAGCTAAGGTTATGGATGAAGTTACTAGCACTGCAGTAGCTAGTGGTTCTTTGGGTGCTAACTTTTTAGCTAAAGTTGAAGGCACAACTGTAGTGATTACAGGAATAACTGTAGGAATATCTGGTATTTTTGGCGTTTCTTTCTCTTGGAAAATTTTTTCCATCTGTATTTCCATTTCCTTAATTTGGGTTGTCAACTAAAAAATAAAATTCATCATGAAATCTTTTTCTTGCTGTCCTTCTATTATTTCTTTTGTTTGAGGATGTTCACTTTGAGGAAGTTTAAGCTGTTTCCTCAAAGCTTCTATATGTTCATTCTTCTTTTTTACTAATAACTCTATTGCTTTGATATTAGTGTAGGTTTTAACCCTGAACATAAATTATCTACACACAAATCTTATAATAGAAAATAAACAATAGCGAGAGCATAAAACATAAAACATATAAACACAGAGATTTTCCCCTGGATCCCAAATCGGGACGATCAGCTTGATTTTTCATTATATTCCTTTTAGTGTTACAACACATATATATACATACCAAATAATACATAAACCCCAATCCATTAACCCTGGATTAGAACATAACTATAGTTCCCTTGACCGGATCTACAAAATACTAGGGGCCGAAAACCATCGTACCCCAAAACCATGTGCAAACTCATGCACAAAACATGGGTGGGTCCGCTTATGAGTGGGACTGCATACCAACAGAAAATTTTCTAGGGCACTACCCCGGGCCCCGACAAGGGGGGCTGCCGCCCCCATGTGACCCCCCTACTGTGCCCGGTGCAACGTACAATGTGTGGGGCTAGTCGTGGAAAGAATATAACACATACCCAACATTCTCCCACTTGTTGTTTTCTTTCCATAGGGGGCCACAAGAGAGCTTAGTCATTGGGCCAATTATTCAACACCCATTATTTCTCTACACCAAGAGAACTTCTGAGTGCTTACAGACTTCGTCAATGCATCTGCAACATTCTTCAAAGTGTCCACCTTTACCAACAACACCCTTTTAGCTTCAACCATATCTCTAAAAAAGTTATATTGAACATCAATGTGCTTTGTCTTTGAATGATAAGTATGGTTATTAGCCAAGAAAATTGCACTTTGGCTATCACCGTCTATCCTTATATCTTGTTGTACCAACCCCATACTTGAACACAATCTCTGCAACCAAACTTCTTCCTTGCTTGCATGAGTGGCTACTGTGTATTCTGCCTCTGTAGCTGAAAGCACCACTACAGACTGTCTTTTACTCATCTAACTGACTGAACCTCCAAATAGGCTAAACACATACCCACTTGTAGATCTTCTTTGGTCTAGATCTCCAGCCGAGTCTGCATCAACAAAACCACAAATGTCCAACATTCTTTCCAATCCTAGTCTTCCCTGGTAGCACAAGCCATAATCACTAGTGCCACATAAATATCTAAAAACTCGCTTCACTGCTATCCAATGCTCCTTCCTTGGGTTTGACATAAACCTGCTCAATACTCCCACTGCATGTGCAATGTCTGGTCTAGTACAGACCATTACATACATCAGGCTACCCACTACACTTGCATATGGAACACGAGACATATCCTCCTCTTCTTCTTGTGTCTTGGGACACTGTTCAGCAGATAGCTTTACACCTATAGGAATAGGAACTTTCACCGGTTTACTATCCCGCATATTGAACCTCTGCAATATAGTCTTGACATACTTCCTCTGGTTTAACCATAGCTTCCTGTTTTCCCGATCTCTCTTAATTTCCATGCCCAAAATATAGTTTACAGCACCAAGATCCTTCATGTCGAATTTGGAGAACAGTTGGGTCTTCAAATCTTGGATAATTTCTTTGTCATTTCCAATCAACAACATATAATCCACATACAAGACCAAATAAATAACATGGTCACCAATTAATTTAAAATAAACACAGTGATCCTCCTTGCTTTTGGTGAAGCCAATTCCCCGTATATAGGTATCAAATTTCTGATACCACATCCTTGGTGACTTTTTTAACCCATACAGAGACTTCTTCAACCTGGATACTAGTTCTTTCTTACTCTTCACCATAAAGCCTTCAGGTTGCTTCATGTAGATCTCCTCTTCTATATCCCCATGAAGAAATGTTGTCTTCACATCCATCTGTTCTATCTCAAAATCAAATGCAGCAGCAACAGATAAAAGTAATATAATAGAAGTAACCTTGGAAATAGGAGAAAAAATATCACCAAAATCAATTCCCGACACCTGGGAATAACCTTTTGCTACCAACCAAGCTTTGTATTTCTCCACCTTGCCTTCTACATTCATCTTCTTTTTAAAAACCCATTTTCTCCTGATGGGCTTCCTTCCAGCTTGAAACTCCACCAAATCCCATGCCTCATTTTTATGCAAGGATGCCATTTCATCAACCATGGCCTCCTTCCAGAGTTTTCCATCCTCTAAATCTACTAACTCCCTGATAGTTTTCGGATCATCATCAGTTACAGTTAAGGAAAAATTTGAACAGAAAGCAGATGGACTATACCTCTCTGGTTGGCTTCTTTCCTGAGCTGATCTTCTCACAGCTGGAGTTTGTGGCTCTTCCTCTTCTGAGTCTTCTTCTATTGTAGAGTCTGATTCATCCTCCTTTAGCTCAAACTCTATCTTCTTAGGTTCCTTTGGTAGGACTTCATGTGTAACAACATCTTTCACCTCTATAAACACCACATCTCAGCTGTACACAACCTTCCTTTTTTCGGGTTCCAAAGCTTGTAACCCTTTAAACCATCCTTATACCCAATAAAGATGCACCTTTCAGATTTATTATCCAACTTGGTCCTTTTCTCCTTGGGAACATGTACATATAAATCACATCCAAATACCCTTAGATGTGAAATAGAGGGTTTCTTACCAGTCCATACCTCATGTGGAGTCTTATCCTCCAACGCTGATGAAGGTGATTTGTTAACTAAGTAACATGCAGTCTCCACTGCCTCTACCCAGAATTATTGTCCTAACCCGGTACCACTGAGCATGATTCTTGCCTTTTCCATCAGCATTCTGTTCATTCTTTCTGTAACTCTGTTTTGCGGAGGTGTGTATGGAGTAGTCTTCTTCCGTGCTATACAACACTTTTTACAAAACTCTTCAAATTCCTTCTTGTAGAACTCCCCACCATTATCTGTCCTCAGTGCCTTTATCTTCTTCTCTATCTGGTTTTCCACTAGAGCCTTAAATTCTTTAAATTTTTCAAAGACTTCAGATTTCTTTCTCAGGAAATATATCCATGTATTCCTTGAGAAGTCATATATTAATGAAACATAGTACATAGACTTTCCCAGTGATGGAACTGACACAGGTCCAAACACATCACTGTGCACAAGATCTAATATCTTGTTCGCCCTCTTAGCACAGAAGGAAAACTCACCTGATTCTGCTTCCCATATACAAAATGTTCATAGAAATTGAAATCCAGAGAGAAATTAGACATACCTTCTACCATACCATTTCTATGAAATATTCGAAGGCCCTTCTCTCCAATATGTCCAAGCCTTTGATGTCATAGCATGGTCTTTTCTCCAGAGACAGCTAGGCTTTCCGCTCCTCTTTCAAGAACCACAGAACTGTTACACCCATCAATAATAGTGCTACCTTGCAGCTTGTATAGAGTTCCAATCTGAACTCCCTGCATTAATACCAATGCTCCCTGAACCATCTTGCAGGCATCTTTCTCGAACACTGTTTTTACACCTACATCATCCATCTTTCTTACAGAAATCAGATTTCTGGCCAATGTAGGAATATGAAAAACACCAGGAAGTGTTCTAATCCTTCCACCTTGTAGCTTCATCTTGACCTTTCCATGTCCGACAATTTTGGCCTTCCTATCATCCCATAGGAAGACATCACCACCATCATATTTCTCATACTCGCAGAACCACTCCCTATGGGGAGTGAAGTGAAAAGATGCACCTGATTCAATCAACCATGACTCATGATCTACATGTTTATTTAAAGAAGAAGCCAAGTACACATCCCCACCTTCATCCGAGGTGGTTTTTGCCTCTGCAGAAGGAGCATCATCAGATCCCTTTCCTTTCTCAAGAGCTTTAGATCTACATTCCTTTTTGTAGTGTCATTCCTTTCCGCATTTCCAGCACACCTTTACAAACTTTCCAGGAGATTTAGATCTCCCTCTAGATTTAGATCTCCCACTCGAAACCTTATTCTTGTCTCTGTTTTGGGGCCTTCCTCATATAGATAAGGCATCTCCATTTTGACCCTCCATATTTCTCCATCTCATTTCCTCCGACAACAAGGCTGAGACAATGTCATCAAAATTCAAGGTAGTTGTATTGCTACCTATTGCAATAACCAGACTGTCCCACGAGTATGGTAGAGAACATAAAAAATTGATGCACTTATCTTCATCTGATATTTTAATATCAATATATGACAGCTGACTTACCACAGTATTGAAGGTGTTTAGATGCTCTGTCATTGAGTCTCCATCCTTCATCCTTAGGTTATACAACTTTTTGCACAGGAACAACTTATTCACCAGAGACTTAGATTGGTACAAAGTCCCAATTTTTTCCCACAAATTCTTCGCCGTAGCTTCCCCAGATACATTCAACAATACTGAATCTAAGACACACAACCGTATTATGCTCTTAGCCTTCTGATCTAGTTTCTTCTAGTCTTCATTTGAAATTGTTCTTGGTTTAGTACCTGGATATACCACGATCCGCTGATCTTTATCCACCAGCAGATCCTCCATCTTAAGCTTCCACAACTTAAAACTATGACCATTAAATTTCTCGATCTCTATCTTTCCGCCACTCTTCATCTTCTTTCACAGCAAGAATTGATCCCGTAGATCTCCCACTGAACAGGGTCTACCTTAGGCCCAAGAAAAAAACCCTCAGCAAAAAAGGCGTCCCCTTGAAGCTAAAATAGCTCCAATACCAAATGTAGCTTTTAAACCTGAACAAAAATTATCTACACACGAATCTTATAACAGAAAATAAACAATAGCAAGAGCATAAAACATAAAACAGATAAACATAGAGATTTTCCCCTTGATCCCAAATCGGAACGACCAGCTTGATTTTTCATTATATTCCTTTTAGTGTTACAACACATATATATACATGCCAAAGCATACATAAACCCCAATCCATTAACCCTGGATTAGAACATAACTGTAGTTCCCTTGACTGGATCTACAAAATACCAGGGGCCGAAAACCATCGTACCCCAAAACCATGTGCAAACTCATGCACAAAACATGGGTGGGTCCACTTATGAGTGGGACCGCATACCAAAATTTTTTTTGCTGGGGTGCTGCCCTAGACCCCGACAGGGGGGGCTACCACCCCCCGTGTGACCCCCCTACTGCACCCGGTGCAACGTACAGCGCATGGGGCTAGTCATGGAAAGAATATAACACATACCCAACAATTAGCAGGGTCATTTCCCACCTGTAAAACTAGTTCTTATAAAGATTTTATCCTTAAATATTTAGCATATAAAGATGTCTTATCCATTTTCATCTGGTTCTTCATATTGGAAATGGTGTTCTCGAGTCTCTGAGCACTCATGGATTTAGTTATGATAGTAGAGTATAAAATTTCTGAAGTTTGTCTATGGAACTCAATATGATCAAAAGCATGAATCTTATCTGTCTGGACTTCCAAATAAACCTTCTTATAATATGCCACTATCTTTGAGGATTTAACTGTGGGCTGCAACACTGACATAATTAGCTTTTGATTTGAATAATCAAATGCAGAAAGAAGTTTGTTTTGCACACTTGGTGTCTGCTTGACATATTGAGAATAAATATTGTTTTTTATTTCCTCATTCTATGGTTTGATTTGTTTGTATTTTTCTTTGATGTCCAGCTCTTTTTCCTCAGCTGCCCGTGATGAAGAGGCTTCCATTCTTTGTTGTCTTTCTATTAATTTTGCATCTTCATTGTTGACTTGTTCTTCATTCTGATTCTTAGTAGCTAGCTCATTGATGATCACAGTGGCAACATCTGTTTCTGGAAAATCAATGTTGGTATTTATAAGATTTGTCTCTTCCACATTAATTATTACCTTTCCTTTACCTGCTAAATTTAACTTAGGCCTTTTGTTGTATATTAATTTTAACTTAGTTTCAGTTTTAGTTTCAACAACATAGACACCTTCTTCCCTTACTCTCTTGGCGTATTTTTCTGGCTGTTCTGCAATCTCTAAAGTGTGACTAGTATCACTTTTTTTTACTACATCTGTTAAGGTATTTTTAGTCCACTTAGTTTGATTTTCATACTTTTCTATCTCTGGATTTGTTTCTTGAATGAAGCGTGTTAATTTGCACGTAAACCTTAGTTTGCTTAGGATCCCTTGTGAATCATAGTTCCAAGGAAAAATTTCTTCAAATCTAAATTCCAATAACTGCTTTGCTGCTTCTTTCTCTACATCCCTATGATTCCAGATGAATGGCCTTATTTGATTCTTTAGTTTGAATTGAGTTTTCTTCTTTGCTGCCATGAAATTTGTAGAATCATAGTTTAGGATCTTCTTGATATACTCCAAGGCAAAGATCCTCATTGAAGGATGTTTGGGTAACTTGTAAGGTAACAAATTTGACCCAAAAACTCTGATCTCAGTATGTTTTTCATATAGTTACCAATCACAAACTTTATTCTTCTCTAATAACTGTAATATTTTCTTCATTTATTAATTTATCCTTGGCTGCTCTATTTTTTTTAACACTGGATGTAGGAATAACTCTGAAAATTCCGCATAAGTGAAATCTATACATTCTTTCCTGAGCAAAGATGTTCAGAAAATGACAGAAAAAGGATTTCCCTCTATGTCAAGATTTTGAAGAGTAACTAGAAAATTATTTGATTGAAAGTATAAAAACATATGGAAAAGGAAGGAAGTATATCTAAACACTCCTTCAATTGGAAAATTTGTCAATTGATGATTAATATTGTCTACAATGTAACTAGCATAATCAAAAATCATAGATGGGGGTTATCCTAGGGTAAATGTAGACAAGAAACCCAAGATGGATTCATCTATGTATCCATCAATGAAATACCCTAGGATGAAGGAAAGCATGGAGATCACATGTCTTGAACATTATGGTAATTTGGAAGTGGAATATGGGGGGTTTATTTGAGGAATTTCCACATGCAAAGGCATAAATGTCTAAAAAATCATGAATCTCTTGGGAAAATCTAGGCCAATATACAACTTGGTGAGGGCTTCTATAGATAAAGGGAATGCTTGAGGATAAGGTTGCATTTGTAGCATTTGGTTAATAGATTCAGTAGTGATGGTAAGAAGAACTTATTTATTGGCATTTACTATGGCTCTCTATTCAGGCACATAGTACTATTGACATAACCTAATAACTTCTTGGCATGGATGAGTTAATGGAACAACATACTTAGGTAAATGGGATTCCAAAATATGGACATCTTCTTGATCATGTAAGGACTTCTCATAGCTCCAGTTATGAGTTTCTAGCATATTAAAATCAACAATGGGGTCTGCTATCTTGTAATCAGTATCAGCCAATGGAATATGCTCAATGTCTATGATAGGGGGCTGTAAAGTATTTACAACAATAGTAGTCTTAGAAGTCATAGCTGGGGTTGATTTTGGTACTTTGGAAGCTTCAGAGTTGCTAGAGCTCTGCTTTTTAAGCATTTTGGCTACTTCTGCAAGTTTAGACAGTTTGCAGAGGTATTTTACTTTTAACAGAGGTTTCTTAGATAAAAATGGGTAGAATACGGGATTTTCTTTTCAATTTAGATCTTGAATAGGATTTACAGGCTTTTGAACTGGTTTTAAACAAGAAACAAGGGTTTCCTAAGTCTTTTACTGAAAAATTAAGTTGAAGAGTCTTTTGAGAATGGGCACAAAGTTTTAAGATACCTTCAGAGGTTTTCTAGCTAATTTTAGAGCTTAAAATAGTTCATAAAACTATAAAAACTCACTATTTTCCTCCAAAGTAGTAGGCAACAGTAAAACAGGGTTTCTGGAGAAAAATTGATAGGGTTTGGCCTATTTTTTGGTCTTTTTAATGGCTTCTTTTGTTAATTTTTAATTTCTAAATGGGAAATATTCTTTAAAAACCTTTTTTGAAATTGAAAATAGGCTTAATTTGGAATAAAAGCATGTTATTTGTAGGTCTAGGGTTTCGAAAAAGCTTCTGAGGTCTTTAAAAAGTCGAATAGCTTCTATGGAGTTTTTGGAACAAGGAAAAGCTCTTCAGTGGTCTTCAAAGAGTAGCAAGTTGAAATTTAAGGAATTTTGGAAAGAAAATGGTGGAAAAAGTTTTTTCTAACAATCGGGAGGCTCGTGCAGGGTTTATGCACAGTAGAAGAAGAAATGAATGCATTTTAATATGTTTATTAGGCATTTTTGGTTACATTAACTCTGCAATGAATGATGGTTACATCGAGTGGGAATGGTGGTTTCAGGTTTCAACTAAATTTAAAAACTAGAGTGGTTATCGCGTGCTCTTTCAGCGATTAATGGTTTTGGAGCAATTGAATGCAATCTAATGAGGATTGAGCACATGGAGGAGAGAGGAAATCATAAAACTCCCCATTTCGTGTAGAAATGAGCTCAGAGTGACTACACATGTTTTATGTGTGATATTGGTTTTCAGCTGTTAGATCTAGGGTTCGATTGTGAATGGCCTAGATCTCTTGGGAAAGTTGCGTCGGGATTGGGGAGTGGGAATAGGCTTGTTATATGCAGCGAGGTTGGTTTAACTTTATAATTTAACCTAAACTAAAGTTAAACTTTGGTTATATAATGATGGAGGGGGGAGGATAATATAATGTATATTAAATAAAAACATTTATGAGATGTTTCAACAAATACATATGCGGGCGCGCGTTTTAATATATAGTTTTTCAAACGCTTTTGAAATTTGTTCAAAAACTATAAGGGCGGGATATTTGTTTTAATTTATAGGTTTAGGCCAATGGGATAGTGTGGTGTTTTAATATTTCACACATGGAGTATTAAAACATAGGTCTAAACTTAAAATAGAGGGTCTGTGGGTTTATTTAAAATAAAGGGTTTTAATACTATACAGGTGGGTATAACTTTATGGATTTAATAAAATAAATAGTTAGAAGTTAATATGGAATAGGGATAATGTAATGGAAACAAAATGCATGTCAACTCTAAGTAAAGTGCCAAAAATAAAGCATTTCTTATCTTGTTGTTTTGTTTTACACTTTAACTTAGGAAAAATGTATTTTTAGGGTTTATGAATGATTTTTGAAAGGCAATGAAGTTAGTTATTTAAGGTTTTACTTTTACTAAGTAAAATTGGTTTTTTACTTAGGAAAAAGGGATTATGATTTATGAATGAAGGGTAAATGCTGATGAATGTAGGTCTAGTGCGAGAATTCAATATTTTTAACCAATCAGTCATCAAGCCTTGGGTCCAGTCCCAAAAAAAGTGAGAGAAATGCTCTAAGCCTTTTTGACTGATAGTTTAGAACACTGAATATTTGTAGGGGAGGGGAAATTAGTGATTTTTACTTGATGATGCTTTTTTTTTCATGATTACTGAACTACTTCTACCTACCCATCTTTATTTCTAACATTTTTACTCCATTTTCATGGGTACATTTAGGCTTGCAACACTAAAACATTTTTCTTTCAAAGCATAAAACTATCTAAGTCTACCATATTTCATTCAAGGGCTTAGATTAAAATATTGAGCTCCTCATTATTTTCTACCTATCTACTGATTTGTCAAGTTTAAAATGTTTGACATATCTTTATTCTCTATATAAAACATGAAAATGAAAGCATGAAAAGTTAAGATTAACTATTTAACTGATCATGGATTATGGCATTTATTGACACTCTGCACATAATCATTTTCTTGCAGGTAAAAATTAAAAGTAGTGGCATTTGGACTTGCTCACTTTCAGGTCTTATTTTACCTCTTTTTTTCTTTTGGGGTCTATATTTTTCTAAGTCCTTTGATCTTTCTTTTAGGACTTTTTACCCTTTTTTCATTTTTTATTATTTTCATTTTTCAAAATATGGGAAAAAAACTTGCAAAAATCAAGGTATGTACATATTTACAAGACTATCATAGTCAATTCAAAAATTATGAATCCTATTATTATAGGACCCTAATAGTGGATCCACTTGGGGATGGCATTTCCTGGTGAAATGTCAACAAATTTTAGATTAGTAGCCTTTGGAATTTGACTGTGATGACCCTATAAATGTCCTTTCAAAGCTTAGGGCCTGCTCTCCGAGCTTCAACTTTGTTAAGAAAACATCCAATCCAAAAATCAGCAATGTATATGTACAATGATCAAAGTGAATGAAAACTAACTATTTGTTAACTCAAGAGAGTAGTAATGCTTCAACATTCTACCATTTACTGCTCCTTCTGACATCTCTGACCCATCTATTTCTTTTAGGAAGAAAGCATTATTACCTCTGTAACCATATATGACATAAGGTCCTTTCCATAGAAAATAAAATTTTCCATGTTTACCTTTATCTTCCCTCCTTGAATCCCATTTTAACACTTTATCTCCAATGTAGAAATCATATTCTTTATTATTTTTATCAAAAAAATTCTTGATCTTATCCTAAATGACTTGAGATTTGATATAAACTTCTTCCTTTGTTTGTTGCAAGTGAATAGTTTGATTGATCCTTCTTTTAATGTCATTTGTTTCAACTTGTAGCTCTTGGATAATTTTCATCATTGGTACTCTTAGGGAGGATGCAAAAAACAACATCCTTTCCATAGACAAGTTGGTAAGGGTAACTGCCAATGGAATTTTTTTGGTAGTAAGTCTATCTACCCATAAGGCATTGACTAACTTCTTATTCCAAGTCTTTTTATTATCTTCAAGTAACTTTTTGATGATGTTTACAAGGCTCTTGTTTGAGGATTCAGCTAGACCATTACCCTGAGGGTAATATGCAATAGAATGGCCTAGGGTAATATGGTATTTGTAGCAAAAGTCAATCATTTTCTTGGATTTGAATGCTACTGCATTATCAATAATTATCTTTTTGGGACATCCAAACCTTGAAAGTATGTTGTTTTCTATATAGGAAATAATGACAGTATATGTGGCTTGTCTATAAGGTATGGCTTCAATCCACTTGGTAAAATAGTAAGTGGCTGTCAAAATCCACTTATGTTGGCCTGAAGATGGAGGGTGAATTTCACCAATGAAGTCTAAAACCCATTTTTGAAATGGAATTTTAGTTGAAATTGGCTTTAAAGGCCGAGGTAACAGTTTTTTCTTACCCTAAAAAATTTGACACTTCTGAATCTTGTCTGCAGTAGTCTTCCAGTAAAGATGTTCTCCACAATCACCTGCATGAAATTCTTCAAGTATTTTGTCAGCTTCTTCCTTTAACAAACAATTTAATAAAATCCCAGTATGATCTCTCCAAAGAAGTACATTTTCTAAAATACAAAATCTTATTGCCTTTATTTTTAAAAATCTAGATTTGGTTCTTGATAATATAGGAGGAGCTTGTAAGCTTAGTAGTACAAATATGATATCTATATACCAAGGTGAGTCTGAAAAGGCTTCACTGATCATTGGAGTCGCCATATCTTCCTGATCATCTATTTGGGAAATAAAATTTATGTTTAGGGCATTACAATTAGACTCAACCATAAGTCTGGCTAATCTTTGACCTTTGATGAGATTTGTAGGTTTTATCTCTACGTCATATTTTAAGATAGTGGCAATCCACTTACCTTTTCTTCCATCAAAACAATCCTTAGTAAGAATGTCTTTTACTACAAAATTTAGGACATAGGCAATAATGTGAGTATAGAGAATATAAACTCTAAAGTCCTTAATGGCCTTTACCAAATCTAAGGTTTTTTTCTCCATGATGATGTACTTCAAAGGGGAATCTCTAAGGGTCTTGCTAAAGAAAGCTATGGGCTGTTCAAATCCCTGGTCGTTTTTATGCAGTAAAACTGCAGCAATGGTGTATTCTGAAGCAAATGAAAAAATTATGAAATCCTTCTTAAAGTCAGGACTTATTAGGACTCAAGTTTTGGTTAAGGCATGTTTGATGGAGTAAAATGACTATTTGGCCTCAATATTCCATTTAAGAACTGAATATTTTTTAAGCATGTTGTTTATTTCTCTAATTATCTCCGCTAAATTGGATATGAATCTTCTTAAGAAATTAATCTTACCTAGAAAGGCTTGTAACTCTTTGATGTTCCTTGGTGGACTGATGTTAATAATTGCTTCTATCCTAGCATGATCTATTCTGATTCCTTATTTAGAAATTATGTGTCCAAGTAACTTGCCTTCTTCTAATCCAAATAAACTTTTTTAGGATTTAAAGAGATGCCAAATTTCCTGCATTTAATAAAAGCTCGTCTAAGATGATCCAATTTTTCATTATCAGTTTTAGAAAACACAGTAATGTCATCTAAGTAAACTACTAAGAAATAATGTATTGCCTTTGCAAAATCTATGTCCATAGCTCTTTGAAAGGCTGCTCCTGCATTTGTTAGACCAAAAGGCATTTTTACATACATAAAAGTGCCCCAAGGTGTAGTAAATTTGTTTTGGTTGATCTTATTTTTGGTCTAAAACTGGTTGTATCCTGAAAAGCCACCTAAAAGTGAAATCCTAGAAGAGCCAACTACCCTTTGTAATATGTGATCCATTTTAGGTAGAAGGTAATTATCTTTTAAGGACACCTTTAACATTAACCTTAGCCTGACTAAACCCATGACCAAACCCTTAACCTTAACCTGAATAAACCCTTAAGGTTAGGGTAAAGTTAGAGTTAAGGTTAAGGTTAGGTTAAGGTTAAGGTTGAGGTTGAGGTTAGGTTAAGGTTAGGGTTAGGGCTAGGGGAAGGTTAAGGTTAGTGTTGGGTTAAGGTAAGTATAAGCTTATGGTTTAGTTAGGTTAAGGTTAAGGTTAGGGTAAGGTTAATGTTAAGGTTAAGGTTAAGGGTAAATTTAAGGTTAAGGTTAAGGTTAAGGGTAAAGTTAAAGTTAAGGTGAAGGTTAGAGTAAGGGTTATAGTTAAGGTCACGGTTAAGGTTAGGTTAGGGGTAAAGTCAAGGTTAAGGTTAAGGTTAAGGTTAAGGTTAGGGTAAAAGTTAAGGTTAAGGTTAAGGGTTTGGTAAATGTTAGGGTTAAGGTTTGGTCAAGGTTAGGGTTAGGTTATAGTTAAGGTCAAGGTTAAGGTTAGGTTAAGGGTAAAGTTAACGTTAATGGTAAGTTAGGTTAAGGTAAGGTTAAGGTTACAGTTAGGTCAAGGTTGAGTGTTTAGTGAGGTTAAGGTTAAGGGTAAGGTTAGGTTAAGGTTAAGATAAGGTTAAGGGTAAGGTTAAGGTTAATGTTAAGGTTATGTTAAGGGTAAAGTCAAGGTTAAGCTTAGGTTAAGGTTAAGATAAGGTAAAGGTTATGGTTAAGGTTAGGTTAAGGGTAAAGTTAAGCTTAATGTTAAGGTTATGGCTATGGGAAGGTTCAGGTCAAGATTAAGGTTAAGGATAAGGTTACACTAAGGGTAAAGTCAAGGTTAAGGTTAGGTTATGGTTAAGGTTAAATTTAAGGTTAGGGTTAAGGGTAAGGTTACGTTAAGGGTAAAGTCAAGGTTAAGGTTAGGTTAAGGTTAAGATAAGGTTAAGGTTAATATTAAAGTTAATGTTAGGTTAAGGTTACAGTTAGGTTAAGGTTAAGTAAAGGTTTTGGTTAAGGTTAGGGTTAGGTTATAGGTAAATTTAAGGGTAAGGTTAAGGTTAGGGTTAGGTTATAGTTAAGGTTAAGGTTAAGGTTACGGGTTTAGTAAGGTTAAGGTTAAGGTTAAGGTTACGCATTTAGTCAGGTTAAGATTAAGGTCAAGGTTACGTGTTTAGTCAGGTTAAGGTTAAGGTTATGGTTAAGGTTACGGTTAAGGTTAAAGTTAAGGTTAAGTTAAGGGTAAAGTCAAGGTTAAGGTTAAGGGTTTGGTTAATGTTAAGGTTAGGTTATAGTTAAGGTTCAGGGTTTTGTTAAGGTTAGGGTTAGGTTAAGGTTAAGGTTAATGTTAGGTTAAGGGTAAATTAAGGTTAAGGTTATCATTATGGGAAGGTTAAGGTTAAGGCTAGGGTAAAGGTAAGGTTGACGTTAAGGTTAAGGTTAATTTAGGTTAAGGTAAGGTTAATGTTACGGTTATGTTATGGTTAAGATTAGGTTAAGGTAAGTTTGAAGTTAAGGTTAAGGTTAGGTCAAGGGTAAAGTTAAGGTTAAATTTAGGGTTAAGGTTAAGGCTAGGTTAAAGTTAAGGTTAAGGGTAAGGTTATAGTTAGGTTCAGGTTAACGTTAACGTTAGTTTAAGGTTAAGATAAGGTTAGGTTAAGGTCAAGGTTAGGGTTAGGTTAAGGTTAAGATAAGGTTAAGGTTAGGTTAGGTTAAGGTCAAGGTTAAGGTTAAGGGTTAGGTTAAGGTTAATATAAGGTTAACGTTAAGCTTAGGGTTAAGGTTAGGTCAACGTCAAGGTTAAGGTTAGGTTAAGGTTATAGCTAAGGTCAAGGTTAAGGTTAGGTTAAGGTCATGGTTAAGGTTAAGGGTAAGGTTATATTTAGGTTAAGTTTAAGGTTAAGGTTATGGGTAAGATCAAGGTTTAGGTTAAGGTTATGGTTATGGGAAGGTTAAGGTTAAGGTTAAGGTTAAGGTTAGGTTAAGTGTAAAGTTAAGGTTAAGGTAAAGTTAAGGTTAAGGTTAGGTTAAGGTTAAGATTAATATTAGGGTAAGTTTAAGGTAAAGTTTTAGGTTAAGTTTATGGTTAAGGGTTTGGTCAAGGTTAGGGTTAGGTTATAGTTAAGGTCAAGGTAATGTTAGGGTTAAGGTTAACGTTACGAGTTTAAAACCATAACCTTAACCTTAACCTAACCTTAACCTTAACTTTACACCTAACCTAACCTTAACCATAACTTTAACCTTACCCTTACCTAAAATTAACCTTAACTTTACCCTTAACCTAATATTAACCTTAAATTTAACTATAACCTAACCCTAACCTTGAGCAAACCTTAACCTTAACCTTACCCAAACCATAACATTTACTTAACCTTATCTGAACCTTAACCTTAACTATAACCTAACCCTAACCTTAACTTTAACCTTACCGTTAACCTTAACCTTAACATTTACATAACCTTAACCTAACCTTAACCTTAACCTAACCTTTCAATTAAATTTACCTTAACCTTGAATTTACCCTTAACCTAACCTTAACCTTAACCTTACCTTAACCTAACTTTAACCTTAGCCTTAAGGTTAAGGTTACAGGTTTAGTCATGTTATGGTTAAGGTTAAGGTTATGGGTTTAGTCAGGTTAACGCTATAGTTAAGGCTAGGTTAATGTTACGGGTGAATGTTAAGGTTACGGGTCCTAACCTTAACCTTAACCTTAACCTTCATCCTTAACCTTAACCTTAACCTTAACCTTCACTATAACCTAACCTTAACCTTGACCTTAACTATAACTTAACCTTGACCTTAACCTTAGCCTTTCCTTTACCTTAACCTTAACCCTAACCTTAACCTTAACCTTAACCTTAACCAAAACCTTGAACTTAACCTTAACTCGAACCTTAACCCTAACCTTAACCTTCATCTAACAATAACCTTGACTTTACCCTTAACCTTAAGGTCAGGTGAAGGTTAAGGTTAATGGTTTGGTCATGGGTTTAGTTAGGTTAAGGTTAAGGTTAAGGGTTTGGTCAAGGTTACAGTTAGGTTATAGTTAAGTTCAAGGTTAAGCTTATGGTTAAGGTAAGGTTAAGACAAGGTTAAGGTTAAAATTAAGGTTAGGTTAAGGTTATGGTTAAGGTAAAGATAAGGGTATAGTTAAGGTTAGGTTATAGTTAAGGTTAAGGTTAAGGTTATGGGTTTCGTCAAGGTTAGGGTTAGGTTATAGTTAAGGTTAAGGGTTTGGTCCAGGTTAGGGTTAGGTTATAGTTAAGGTTAGGTTAAGGTTAAGGTGAAGGTTAAGGGTAAGGTTAAGGTTAAGGTTAATGTTAAGGGTAAGATTAAGGGTAAGGTTAAGATAAGGTTAAGGGTAAGGTTAAGGTTAGGGCTAAAGTCAAGGTTAAGGTTACGTTAAGGGTTTTGTTAAGGTTAAGGTTTGGTTAAGGATAGGGTTTGGTTATAGCTAAGGTCAAGGTTAAGTTTAAGGTTAAGGGTAAGGTTAAGGTTAAGGTTAGGTTATAGTGAAGGTTAAGGTTAAGGTTAAGGTTAGGGTAAGATTAAGGTTAAGGATAAGGTTAAGGTTAGGTTATAGTGAAGGTTAAGGTTAGCGTAAGGTTATAGTTAAGGTCAAGGTTAAGGTTAGCTTAAGGTTAAGGTTATGGGTTTATCCAGATTAAGGTTAAGGTTAAGGTTAGTTAATGTTAAAATCAAGGTTAATTTTAGGTTAATGTTAAGGGTAAGGTTAAGGTTAACCTTGACCTTGACCAAACCCTAAGCTTCCCATAACCATATCCTTAACCTTAAATTTACCCTTAACCTTAACCTTAACCTTGCCCTAGGGTTAAGGTTTAGGTTAAAGTTAAGGTTAAGGGTTTGGTTAAGGTTAAGGGTAAGGTTAAGGTTAAGGTTAGTTTAAGGGTAAAGTTAAGGTTAAGGTTAAGGGTTTGGTCAAGGTTAGGGTTAGGTTATAGTTAAGGTCAAGGTTAACGTTATGGTTAAGGTAAGGTTAAGATAAGGTTAAAGGTAAGGTTAAGGTTAAGGTTAGGTTAAGGTAAGGTCAAGGGTAAATTTAAGGTTAAGGGTTTGGTAAAGGTTAGGGTTATGTTATAGTTAAGGTTAACGTTAAGGTTAAGGTTAAGTGTCTGGTAGAGGTTAGGGTTAGGTTATAGTTAAGGTTAGGTTAATGATAAAGTTAAGGTTAAGGTGAAGTTTAAGGGTAAGGTTAAGGTTAGGGTTAATGTTAAGGGTAAGGGTAAGGTTAAGGTGAAGTTTAAGGGTAAGGTTAAGGTTAGGGTTAATGTTAAGGGTAAGGGTAAGGTTAAGGTTAGGTTATATTTAAGCTTAAGGTTAGGTTAAGGGTAAAGTTAAGGTTAAGGTTAGGTTAAGGTTAAGGTGAAGGTGAAGTTGAAGGTTAATGTTAAGGTTAAGGTTAAGTTAAGGGTTTTGGCAAGGTTAGGGTTAGGTTAAGGTTAGGTTAAGGGTAAAGTTAAGGTTAAAATTAAGGTTAAGGGTTTGGTCAAGCTTAGGGTTAGGTTAAGGTTATGGTTAAGGTAAGGTTAAGATATAGTTAAGGGTAAGGTTAAGGTTAAGGTTAGGTTAAGGTTCAGGTTAATATTAAGGTTAAGGTTAGGTTATAATGAAGGTTATTGTTAAGGCCTGTAAACTTAACATTAACTTTAACCTTAACCTTTCGCTAACCTTAACCCTAACCTTAAGCTTAACCTTACCCTTAACCTTTCTGTAACTTTAACCTTAACCTTAACCTTCCCATAACCATAACCTTAACCTTAACCTTAACTTTAACTATAAACAAACCCTAACCTTAACCTTACCTTGAATAAACCCTTAACCTTAACCTTAACCTAACCTTAACCTTAACCTTAACCTTAACTTTACCCTTAACCTAACGATTAACCTTAACCTTAACCTGACTAAGCCCGTAACCTTAACATTAACCTTACCCTTAACCTAAGTAAACCCTTAATGTTAGGGTAAGGTTACAGGTTTAGTCAGGTTAAGCTTAAGGTTAAGGGTTTGGTCAAGGTTAGGGTAAATTTAAGGTTATAGTTGGCCTTATCTTAACCTTAACCTTAACCTTAACCTAACTATAACCTTACCCTTAACCTTGACCTTAGCCTAACCATAACGTTAACTTTACCCTTAACCTAATTTTAACCTTAACCTAGCCTTAACCTTGAGCTTAAATATAACATAACCCTAGCCTTAACCTTCACTATAAGGTAAAGTTAAGGTCAAGGTTACGGTTAGGTTATAGTCAAGGTTAAGGTTAGGTTAAGGGTAAATTCAAGGTTAAGGTTAAGGTGAAGGTTAAGGTTGAGGATTACGGGTTTAGTCATGTTAAGGTTAAGGTTAAGGTGAAGGTTAAGGGTAAGGTTAAGGTTAAGGTTAAGGTAAAGGTTAAGTTAGGTTAAGGGTAAGGTTAAGGTTAGGTTAAGGTTAACCTTACCCTAACCTTAACCTAAACCTTAACCTTAACCTTAACTATACCCTAACTGTAACCTTGACCAAACCTTTAACCTTAACCTTAACCTAACTAAATGCATAAGGTTAGGGTAAGGTTAAGTTTAATGTTAAGGTAAAGGTAAAGGTAAAGCTTAAGGTGAAGTTAGGTTAAGGTAAGGTTAAGGTTATGGTTAGGTCAAGGTTAATGTTATGGGAAGGTTAAGATTAAGGGTTATAGTGAAGGTTAAGTTTAAGACCCGTAACCTTAACCTTAACCTTCCCCTAACCTTAACCCTTACCTTAACCTTAACTATAACCTAACCCTAACCTTGACCAAACCCTTAACCTTAACCTTAACCTTGACCTTGAACTTTACCTAACCTTAACCTTAACCTTAACCTTAACCATAACCTTAACCTTAACATTAACGTTAACCTTCCACTAACCTTAAACCTAATCTTAACCTTAACCTTACCCTAACCTTGACTAAACCCTTAACCTTAACCTTAACCTTACCCTAACCTTAACCCTAACATGAACCTTAACCTTAACCTTAAATTTACCCTTAACCTAACCTTACCCTTAACCTTCACACTTAACCTTAATCTAACCCTCCCTAACCTTAACCTTAACCATAAACTTATCTTTACCCTTAACCTTAACTATAACCTAACCCTAACCTTGAAAAAACCCTTAACCTTAACCTTAACCTGACCTTAACTATAACCTAACCCTAGCCTTGACCAAACCCTTACCCTTAACCTAACCTTAACCTTAAATTTAACCTTAACCTAACATTAACCTTAACCTTAACCTTAAATTTAACCTAACCTTAACCTTAACCTTACCCTAACCTTACCCTTCACCCTTAACCTTAACCTAACCCTAAGCTTGAAAAAACCCTTAACCTTAACCTTGACCTGACTAAACCCTTAAGGTTAGGGTAAAGTTAAAGTTAAGGTTAAGGTTAGGGTTAGGTTATAGTTAATGGGAAGGTTAATGTTAAGGTTAAGGTTAATGGTGAAGGTTAGGTTAAGGTTAAGATTAGGTTAAGGGTAAAGTTAAGGTTAAGGTTAAGGTTAAGGTTAATGTTAATGTTAGATTAATGAGAAGTTAAGGTTAAGGGTAATATAAGGTTAAGGTTAAGCTTAGGTTAAGGGTAAATTCAAGGTTAAGGTTAGGTTAAGGTTCAAGTTACGGGTTTAGTTAGGTTAAGGTTAGGTTAAGGTTAAGGTCAGGTTAAGGTTAAGGTTAAGGTTAACCTTAACCTTAACCTAACCTTAACTTAACCTTAAACTTAACATTAACCTTAACCTTAACCTTAACCTTTGTTACACCATTTTTTGGTCATCTAACCTATTATCATTAGATGGACCCAAGTACATCATGTAAGACCAATTTTACTCCAAGTAAAATTTCTTTCACTATGAAGAGAACTTAGTAAATCACCTTTATTAAGTTGTTTATGGTCTAAACAGGAAACCCCATAAGGAAATATTAAATAAATATACATTTTTTTTATTTTTCTCAAGAAATAATTAGTTAAACAGTAGTTTAATTAATATTTCTGATTATATTTAACCCAAAACAAGGAAATTAATTAGATAGATCATTATTTATCTTATTATTTTCTAAAGAATAATTGTTTAAATCTTATTTAAATAATATTATTTGTTAAATATGACTAATTCACAGTAATCTCACACTTGGATATTTTTGTTGAATGGGGGAGAGCGATGGATGTGACAGGAGTTCTCCTGTCTATGCTGCAGAACCTGCCAACGCCTCTCTCTATACTCCTGTCTAGGCACCCGGATTGCTACCAGGCGTAAAGTGCTTGATTATCCAACTAAAAGTATGGGGTTTACCTCTCTATGCCAATTTAGTTTTACCCGACAGAGTTTAGCAGTTATGGTTTCTATGTTTAAGAAATTTTTGTACTTCCTTGGTGTTGCTTTAACAGGGTTTGTCGGCGGCTACGATGGGTTTTGATAGTGACATGATGGAGCTTGAACCTTCTCCTGAGGACCTTCTTACCTGCTGGGGGCACGAGATCTCGAAGAAAAACCTTGAGCTTTATTTCCCTAATATGGTTGTCTCTCAAAAATTTTTAGCCAAGGTGACATTGGGGGGTTTTCAAATGGGGCAGGATTGCTTAGTAAAACCCTTATTAGTTCCTGGAGTGGGTGTCGAAATATTGGGCTCCCAAATTTAGCTGGCGAACATCCTCCATTTCCTGAAGCAGGCATCAGAGTTGTGTCAACTCCTTTTCGGCCCCTCCCTTCGTCTGCTCCTCAAGGTACTTCTCCTCCTTTTGTTCCTACTGGGGGTTTAGAGGACATTGTTGGTTGCTGTGGTTTCCAAGGTCTACCAGGTCGTCAAATCTTAGGGGTTGGTCTTCCTGTTGGAAACACTCCCCTGGGAGGGTCCTTTCATGATGTGTCGGTGGGGTTGCAATTCCCTATGGTAGATCAAATATTTCTGCCAACTAGGCTTTTTGTGTCAGCTGATGTTCTTGCTCCTATTGTGCAAAGTGAGGGTGGGTTGTTTCTTTCTATGTGGTGTGGGGAAGTTCCTCTTCTATGTCAATCTAGGGTATCCTTGAATGAGGCTATTGATAAACCCCCGAGGTCTTCGGCCTCTGAGAATCAGGGTCTGTTTCTTCGAAATGAGGTCGCCTCTAGGCCCAGAGTCTAGCCAGAACAAAGGAAGGTAGGAGAACCTCCCAAAATCCCTGAATAAGTCAGGCAGGCTCTGCCTGAATCAACGGGGGTGGATGTTACCATTATAAATCCTACTGAAGAAGGGGAGGGTTTCAAGAAAGTTGTGGGAGGAAAATGCAAAAAAACCTAAACCCATCAAGAAGAAAGAAGACAGGTCTAAATGCTTGCTGGGAGTGGACATAAGTATTAAGTAAGCAATGGAAGCATCCGAGACCATGTTGGTTGGAAGAGTGAGGGGACGAAAGTATTCGGAAAAATACATCTTTGACTGGGCCCAAACTGCGTGGAAAGATACCCTGGGCCAACCTGTGGAGATTTCTGTTCTAGCAAGGGGATGGTTCAGCATCACTTTTGATAGGAAGGAACAAGTAGATTGGGTGTTAGAAAGAAACTAGTTCTTTCGGAAACAACCTATTCTGTTCAAAAGATGGACTCCTTTGTTCAACACTCAGAAGGAAAAAATGGTAGAGTCCCTGGTTTGGGTCAAACTCCGAGGAATTCCTTTGTGGTTCTGGACCAAATCTGTCTCTGTTTCCATAGGAAATATGTTGGGGACTTTTTTGGAAGCAGACAAGTCATATATCCAAACCAGGGATCGGAGTGTGGCTCGCATTCTAGTTAGTCTAAACCCAAGGGAAGGTTTAGCCGATTTTATGACTCTCCAATACAGGGACCTGGAATTCCTGCAAACCCTTGACTATGAGCACCTCCCTTTTCATTGCAACAGATTTCATAAGTATGGAAATCTGGTGAAGGACTGCCCTCTTTGCCGTCGTATTCGTCGCAGGTAGAAAAAACAATGTGGAAAGGAGAGAGTATCACTCCATGAATTAGAAGAGCTTATTCAGGAAGCTGCCCCTTGAGCCTCAGAGTAGGTGGAAACCCATACCTTTGAAGAGACTGTGGTGCAGGATCAGGTAGTGGATGAAGCCCCTCTCTCTCCTCCTCCAGAGGACCTAGCAACCTCCCTGGTTCCCCTACCAGATGCATAACTTGTTGGGGCATCTAAGGCGGGTATTTCCACCTCCTCTCCTCTCTCTTTTTAGTCCTCTTTTTGTTATTCTATGTCTAAGTTTGTAGAGCCTGGTCCCTCCAGGCATATCCTTAATGATCTCTCGACTTTAAATATTTCTATGTCGTATTTAGACAGTGTGATCCTCTCTGTTCCCGATCCTCCTGAACCTTCCCCTCCCCAAGTTGTTTGTGATCCTTTGCTCCCCAGCCCTCAGGCTTCTTCTTCAGACTCCCTCCCCTACAACCTTATACCTTGGGCTAATAGGGTTGGGAAAGGACTAGTTGTGGGTGTGCTAGCTTTGGACCCTATAGCACATGGACCCAGGAAGATGAGAGGAAGAAAGTACAACCTTTCCAAGGCCCAGTTGAAAGTTGTTGTTGATATAGCCGATGGAAGGAAAATGTCTCTTAATGGGGTGCTTAGAGCAGAGCGATCACCCCCTGAAGGTGTACCATGATTTTCCTTTCTTTTAATTGCAGAGGCTTAGCTAGCTAGCTAAAAAAGCTAGCCTTTAAAGAACTTGTGAGATCTCAAAATCTGGATGTTATCTTGCTTCAGGAAACGTTGGGGAAAGGGGACGAAGTGATCAGCTCTATTTCCAAAATGCTGCCTAGTTGGGTCTTTCATGCCCTTGATGCTGTGGGAAGATTGGGGGGAGTGGTTTCAGGATTTAATTCTAAGAAGTTAATATACATTTCATCCTGGGGATTTGTGAATTGTTTAGCCTTGGAGCTCTACTCTACTGAGCTGAATCTCTCTTTTCCTTCTTTGAACATATATGGGCCATGTGTGGAAACAGAGCGTTTCTGGACCTCTTTCTTCAGATCCTCTTGGCTCTCCAACCCTAACCTAATCATTGGTGGATATTTGAACTTCTCACTAGGGGAAACAGAGTCATGGGGAGCCTCGGCCAGGGCGGACCCTCTCACTGAATTTTTTAGGAACCATCTGGCTCTGTCTCGATTGGTGGACATTCCCCTCCTTAAACTTTGCCCTACTTGGAGGAACAGAAGATTTGGGCTGGACTGGGTGGGAAAGAAGATAGATCATTTCTTGTTGTGTGAAGCCTGGGTGGAAAATATTTTGATTTATCGGCATTGGGTTGGGGAAGGGGGTGTCTCAGATCATTTTCCCATATTTTTGGAAATCAAATGTGATGGTAAAAGGATAGGAATCCCTTTCAAATTTAATTTCTCCTGGCTCAATGATGACTCATACAATGAACTGTTTATTGCTACTTGGGAGAAAGATAGTTTTATCTTTGAAACCACCAGGAGCTCCTTCTTTATGAATAACCTTAAGAAAATGAAAGCAACGTCTAAACTATGGGCATCTCAAAAGAAAGCTAAGGAAGAAGAGGAGCTTAAGAAGGTCAGCTCTGAGCTTGTGATGTTGGAAGATCCTAAAGTGGGTGACTACGCCTCTGTTGAATCTAGGGAAAGAATCAAGGAGTTAGAGGCTTCCTGAAGAAGTATTTTACAACTCAGGGAAGAGATTTGGTGCTTGAAAAGCAGAGCGATTTGGCTCCAAGTGGGAGATGAGAATACCAAGTTTTTTCAAAATTATGCAAAAGGTCGAAAACTTACAAACACAATTTTGGAAATCCCCAAGGAAAATGGTGAACAGGAAAAATCTTTTGAGGATATGGCATCCCTGGGCACTCACCACTTCAAAGCCCTTTTCAAAGCTCCTACTGAAATTTCCATAGCCGAAGTTATTAGAGTTGCCCAATTCTTTCCTAGCTTCATTGATGAAGAAGGAAATGAGGCTATCATGGCCCCTGTCTTGAAACAAGAAGTTGAAGATGTCCTCAAAGGAATGCAGAAGGATAAAAGCCCAGGACTGGATGGTTGGACTGTAGGATTTTTCGAGCATTTCTTTGAAGCTCTAGGGGACGAGCTGGTGGCTGTTGTGGAGGAGTCTAGATGCTCAAGGTCCATCTACTTGCCTTTCAACTCTACCTTCTTAGCCCTAATCCCAAAAGCTAAATATCCTACCTCCTTTGTTGATTTCCGTCCCATCTCCCTGTGCACCTGTGTATATAAAATAATTGCAAAAGTAATTGCCTCCATATTAAAGCCTTTCCTTTCCAGAAATATCTCCCCAGAACAATTTGGGCTCCCAGATGGCAGACAAACTCATGAAGCTGTGGGAGTAGCCCAAGAAACCCTCCACAGTTTGAAGAGAAGTGGAAAGAAAGGGGCTATTATCAAAATTTATTTGTCTAAAGCCTATGATAGAATAAGTTGGATGTATTTGCACCTCTTGCTCACTCACCTTGGTTTCAGATTTGATTTTGTTAGATGGGTAATGAGCTGTGTGACCTCTTCTTCTATTGCTATTCTGATCAATGGTGCTGACACTTCCTTTTTCAATCTTGAATGAGGCCTAAGGTAGGGCTGCCTCCTCTCTCCCTTTCTGTTCCTATTGCTAGCATAAGGAATAAGTTTAATGATCCATAAAGTAAAAATACAAGGCTAGCATAAAGGAATTGAAGTGGCGGATAGCTTTTGGATTACTCATCTACTATTCGTGGATGACATATTGTTGTTTTGTAATGGGAGCTTGGAGGACTGTCGATCCCTGAAAAATATTCTGGACCTTTTTTTGAAAGCTACAGATCTCCAAATCAATGAACAAAAATGGACTCTCACCACCTCTGGTCTTTCTACAGAAGAAGTTGGAAGAGTGGAAAGGCTTCTACATTTTGAAGTCAAATCCATTTAGGAAAATTTCAAGTATCTGGGTTTTCACCTCAAGCCTGAAAATTATCAAATCTGTGACTGGAAGTGGCTTCTTTCTAAAATTGAGAAAAAAATCAATCACCAGAGCTTCAAATGGTTGTCAAGGGTAGGAAGGCTAGTATTGATCAAGTCAGTGTTGATAGAAATCTCGGCATATTGGTCCAGTCTCTCATGGGCTCTGAAAGGTATCTTGGCCTCTATCGACAAGTTATGTAGTAAATTCCTTTGGACGGGGTAAAAATTGGATCATGTCACACCATGGGTTGATTGGGATAAAATCACTAGACCCAAGGAGTGGGGAGTTTAGGGTATAAAATTTTTTCTCTCCTTTTCAAAATCCCTTGCAGCCAAACTTTCTTGGCGATTGATCTCAACAAAATCGCTCTAGGCATCGGTCATCAAAGGAAGTACATTAGTCAAGGATATGTTCTTGATTGGGTTTGCTCCCCTCTCAAGTCTTCAAAAAATGCTTCAGTGGTATGGAAAGCCATTGTTGCTTCTATACAAACCATTGAGCAAGGCTTGGCTTGAAATGTGGGAGATGGCACTCAGGTCCATCTTGGCTGCGACCCCTGGGTTGGATGATCTGACAAGTTCTCTCTCTCTCTCGGGAATTGGTAACCTTCATTAATGGAAGAGGATTATACACTTTGAGTCAGGTAGCTAATTTAATATCTTCCTCTTTCTTGAAACAAGGCTAGCTCTCAGGATTGGAGCTGCAACTTGAAGAAAGGTGGATGGAGGAATGGTGTTTGTATGTTTTAGCTTTACAATTTTCTTCTGTCCAGATCTTTAACTCAAGGGATGAACTGCATTGGGTCCATGATCAATCAGGAATCTACTCTCCAAAATTGGGTTATAAATGGTTGATGTCCTAGCAAGGGTGGGAAGCCCCAAATTGGTGGTACAAATCGATCTGGAAATTGAAATTCCTAGCCAAGACCAGAGTTTTTTTCTGGTGTATCCTTCAGAAAAAAGTGTCCACGTGGGATTTTCTTCAAAAGAGGGGAAAATCGGGGCTGGGGTGGTGCTCGCTTTGCAAAAATAATGAAGAAACATCTCTTCACATCTTTCTCCTTTTCCCTTTCAATGTCAGTCTCTGGGCAGAAACTTTAAGGCTCATTAATGTTCCATTTAGATGGCACGGAGAGGAATTTCTGCAAGCTTGGTCCCAATGGTGGCAGGAGGCTCCAAATGATAAATTAAGATCAATCCCCCTCCTCATTATGTGTGGAACTTGGATTGCTCGAAACAGGGATATATTTCATGACCAATTTTTCCCAATTGCAAGATTGGACGCGGAAGGAGCTACCATCTATGATAGCATATCTTCTCCTTCAGGCTCAGGCCCCCCTCGTAACATCCAACCCGAAGTAATAAAGGACTCAATTCCGTGGGCCTTTTTTGATGGGGCCTCAGATTTGAATGGGAAATGTTGTGCTGGTTTAGTAATTAAACTTTCTCCTTCTATATCCTTACGTGCTTTAGTGGGTCTTGGGCAAGGGACAAACAATTTTGCTGAACTTAAAGCCCTTCATTTTCTCCTTTGCTGGTTGATTTTGAAACATTTGAGACAGATTCAGATTTTTGGTGACTCTAAGAATGTTTTGAATTGGTTTAATGGGACTCATTAGTGTAGAAATTACATTTTGTTACCTTTTCTTAAAGAGATTCTTCGACTCAAAATTTTTTTCACTGAGATCACTGTTTGTCACATTTACAGGGAAAGGAACCAGGAAGCAGATCGCCTATCTAAAGAAGTTTCTTAGCAAGATTTGGGGTCTTCGACAGTAACTGAGATGGAAAATGGGGTTGTTCATGTTCTAGAACAACCGGTCTTTGATTGACTCTTATGTTTTTATTTCCTTTTGTACATAATATTTTGTTTAAACTTCAAATTGTTACTTATCTATTAAGGGCCTAGAACTATTTTCCTTATGTAAGGAGGTTCTAGGTCCTCCTTTTGCAATACAGTAAAAAAAACTTCTGAAGACCGGGATAGTTTCTATTGTCGGTCTCTCTTTTTTGGGAAATGGAAGCTTTGGGCTTCTGTTGGCACTCTCTACCTTTTTTTCTCATCTCTGTTTCGGGCTCATTTCCGGGGGATGATGAATAATGGGAGGTGCCTCTATTTTTTTTGATCTCCTTGTATACAGGCTACTTTGACAATGCTCTTAGGTATTGCAATGTAGTTGAGTCCAACATTCCTCTTTGAAAAAAGGTAAATGGAGCTGCATTGAAATGCTCTGCATATGTTGTGTGACTATGTATTCTTAATAGAAAGTTCGATTTTTTTCTATGGAAAAAAATATGACTAATTCACCATTAAATAATTAAATAAACCGCTATTTATTTGATTATTACTCAACCATATCCTTAAAATGATAAATAAATAATTTATTTATTTATTATTACTTAAGCACATCCTTAAAATAATAAATAAATCATTTATTTATTTATTATTTACCAAGAAGGGGATTTGACTCAAGTCAAATACCTTTTCCCTCCAACAAATATAATAAAATATTCCATAAAAGTTGGATCTAGATTTGGTTAATAATATTTTAATTATGCACCAATCTCTAGAATAACTAAATATTTTGTTATAAATAGAAGGGTTTTCCCATTCATTTTTCACCTTTTTTTGCCTAAAGATCACTCTAGATCTCAAAACTTGGTCTGGCTATTGATCCATAATCATAACCATACTTTCCCATTTTTGTCTAGGTTTTCTACACCATCAAGAGAGAGAAGTTCTAAATCTGAAGTGTTGAGGACTCACAAGAACCCATCCCATTGAGGAGAACAGGGAACACCCTCTTGTGTTTTCCTCCCAGGTGCCATTAATAAAATTATTCATTGGATATATTCTTGTCTTGTCTATTGGATCTATGGAGTAAATCTTATTTTTCTACTATTTAATGTCTTCTAATGCATAGATCTATATTTTTGCAGCATTTGTCTTGGTCATCTAATTGCAGATCTGAATATATTAGCAATCATTTCTGTTGTTAGGGGTATAATTTATGCGTAGCTAAAGTGGTCTGTTTTCGTACACTTCGAATAAAGATTCATGCTAACAACTGGTGACTCCACACGGGTTTACCATTACGACCGATGTCATTTTTCTGATCCTTGCATATCCAGCTACTTCAGACCCTAGGATTTCTCTTCAGCCCCTTGTTTTTCTTATTCTTGATGTTGTTTTTAACCCATAAAACCATAAAAAAATAAAAATTCTAACTTCCACGTATTTTCAGACCCATTCCATAGGTGACAGACATAAACTACAGTTGAGACGACAAATTTTTCTGAAACCTGCCACCGAGAGTGTCGAAAGTTAAGGTCACACTTTTCTATGCAAAACCTACAACTTGGACCTCTAGGTCGCACTTTATAGCCCAAAAAGTGTGACCTATGCTGAAAACAGGCCAAAAACTGTGACCTAGACTTTCTGCAGGGATTTTTCTGAAAGTTTTCTGAGTTTTACTGAGCCTTTGTTCAAGGTTGTCTAACCTCCATCTCCACCCATTTTTGACCTGTAATTGTTCTGTTTCACTCAACTAAGTGGGAACCTAGCCCACTAGGGCTTCAGTACCCTCCACATTTTGTGGAAGAGTGTTTGTTGTTGCAGGTTGTCTGAAATTTCAGAGTCTTCAGCCATTTCTTAGATCTGATACTTCATTTTCAGATCCACTTCAAATCAACTTGTTATCCATCCAAATCTTCCCATGTAGCTTTGTTTGGGTTTTCCATTAGGGGGCACTCCGCTTCCCTCCTCGAGATAGCCTTTCCTCTTTTTACAACAATTTTCCTTTGATTTGTTGTTGGTTTTTGCACCACTTTCTAGTAGATTTTGTCTTTTATATCTCTGTCCCTCTTGACCCAAGATCTATTAGCCTTTTTTAGTGTGTTTAAATTAGCTTTTTTCTCACCTATAGACTAAGTTTTGAGAGACCTGCCTCTTTGGGTTTAGATTATTGCATTGTTAGCTATTTATTTTCTGTTTTGCATGCCTATATACTGTCATTTGCAGGTTTATTCATAGCTCTACAACACCTTTCTTTATTTTCTCTATAAATTTATGGTTTTAAAAATTAAAATTTACACACTTTTACACACACACCCTAAGTTAAAAAGGGCTTGGTTAACACCGCCAAGAAAATACTCTAAAAAAATGAAATCAATTGATCCTACACCTCTCTGCCCTTGTTTCAACATTGTAATCAGTTTATCCTGCACCTCCTTGCCCTTGTCGGTCTCTTTTTCCATTGTGCCATGTTTGTGTCGTCACCATTGCGCCACCAAGGCTTTCATTCCAGAGACTTCTTGGCCTTCATCCTCCATTTCCGTTAGGGAGATTTACTCCTCCGCATAGGATTTGAGTTAGTCCTCAACCGAGTCCTCACTCTGACTCTTCTTCTGGTCCTTTGGATTCTCTTTCTCCTTTCACCTTCAGTTCTCCCCCTATCACCTTCACCATGTCTGGTGCAGGACCTAATACTAGGGGTAACTCTGGCCCTCCCCCTGGGAATATCACCAGTGGGATTGCAACAGACACTACCCTGGCTGCACCCTTGCTCCCTTTCATGGTAGGCCTTATCCACCCTGACTTCGACCAGTTGATAAACGACCCTATACACCATGATGCTAGTTGGCTCGCTATGCTAACAAAGCTCCCTTTAGACATCCCAAAGTTTTAAGGTCTTGCTGTTGTTAGGGATATAATTTATGAGTAGCTAAAGTGGTATTTTTTCATACACTTCGAATAAAGATTCATGCTAACAACTGGTGACTCCACACGGGTTTACCATTACGACCGATGTCATTTTTTTGATCCTTGCATATCTAGCTACTTTAGACCCTAGGATCTCTCTTCAGCCCCTTGTTTTTCTTATTCTTGATGTTGTTTTCAACCCATAAAACCCTAAAACAATAAAAATTTTAACTTCCACGTGTTTTCAGACCCATTCCGTAGGTGAAAGACATCAGCTGTAGTTGAGATGAAATTTTTTTCTGAAACATGCCGCCGAGAGTGTCAGAAGTTCAGGTCACACTTTTCTACCGAAAAACTGCAACCTAGACCTCTAGGTCGCACTTTATAGCCCAAAAAGTGTGACCTATGCTGAAAACAGGCCAAAAAATGTGACCTGGACTTTCTGTAGGGATTTTTCTGAAAGTTTTATGGGTTTTGTTGAGCCTCTGTTCAGGTTTTTCTGACCTCCGTCTCCACCCATTTTGGACCTGTACTTGTTCTGTTTCACTCAACTAAGTGGGAACCTAGCCCCGTAGGGCTTCATTAACCTCCACTTTTTGTGGAAGAGTGTTTTCTATTGCAGGTTGTCTGAAATTTCAGAGTCTTCAACCATTTTTCAGATCTGATACCTCATTTTCAGATCCACTTTAGATCAGCTTGTTATCCATCCAAATAATCCCATGTAGCTTTGTTTGGGTTTTCCATTAGGGGGCACTCCACTTCCCTCCTCAAGTTAGCCTTTCGCCACCTCTTTTTACAACAATTTTCCTCTGATTTGTTGTTGTTGTTTGCACCACTTTCTAGTATATTTTGTCTTTTAGATCTTTGTCCCTCTTGACCCAAGATCTATTAGCCTTTTTTTGTGTGTTTAAATTATTTTTTTTCTCACCTATAAACTAACTATTGAGAGACCTGCCTCCTTCGGTTTAGATTATTGCATTGTTAGCTGTTTATTTTCTATTTTGCATGCCTATATACTGTCATTTGCAGGTTTATTCACAGCTCTACAACACTTTTTTTTCTTTTCTCTACAAATTTATGGGTTTAAAAATTAAAATTTACACACTTTTACACACACACCCTAAGTGAAAAAGGGCTTGGTTTACACCGCCAAGCAAAGACTCTAAAAAAATGAAATCAGTTGATCTTGCACCTCTCTGCCCTTGTTTCGACATTGTAATCAGTTGATCCTGCACCTCCTTGCCCTTGTCAGTCTCTTTTTCTGTTGTTTCATTTTTATGTCGTCACCATTGTGCCACCAAGGCGTTCATCCCAGAGACTTCTTGGCCTTCATCCTCAGTTTCTGGTAGGGAGACTTACTCCTCCGCATAGGATTCGAGTTAGTCCTCAACCGAGTCCACACTCTGACTCCTCTTCTGGTCCTTTGGATTCTATTTCTCCTTTCGTCTTCAGTTCTCCCCCTGTCACCTTCACCATGTCTGGTGCAGGACCTAATACTATGGGTAACCCCGGCCCTCTTGCTGGGAATATCAACAGTGGGACTGCAACGAACACTACCCTAGTTGCACCCTTGCTCCTTTTCATGGTAGGCCTCATCCACCCTGACTTCGACCAGTTGATAAATAACCCTATACACCATCACACTAGTTGGCCCGCTACGCTAACAAAGCTCCCTTCAGACATCCCAAAGTTTGAAGGTCTTGTTGGAAAGATCCCTCAAATCATGTTAGATCTTTCCACATGTGGTTTTGTCCAACTCCATTACTGATGAATCTGTCCATCTTTGGTTATTCCAATGAACTCTTACTAGTGAAGCTTCTAAGTGGTATGTTGATCAGGCCCCTTCCTATCATACCACCTTTGCAACTCTTGCCCAGGCATTTTTGTCTTATTTCCAGCTCCCCCTTCATTACGACACTGGGACCGAGCTCTTGACCTCCTTCCATCAGTCATCTATGACCCACCTATCAAACCATGTTCAGGAATGGCAGAGAAGAAGGAGCCTATGTTGAACCCCTCCCTTTAAATACTGTGTCTACATGGACTAGTTCGTTAGGACTCTATTGCCACCTATCGGGAAAGACGTCGCATCACAATTTCCTCAAACCAAAGAAGCCGCTCTCCAAATTGTGTTAAAATATGACCTAATATACACTCAGTCGGGTTATGTTTATATAGTTCTACCTGATCTTCCTAGACCTGGTGGTGCCAACGCACCGAGGGAATTTTATGCCGCCAATGGTATCATTGGAGCTCTCTTTAATCCATATGCTCAACCTCCCGTGGGCTATGGTTTCTCTCAGGGTGGGGCCAGCACCTCTGGCACTTTTCCCCCTCTCGGTAGCATGTATCCAGGCTACGACATGCCTCCTCCTTTTGCCCAACCTCCTGTTTACCACACTGCTACCCAAATTCCTTACTATCCATATTCATAGCCTGGTGGTCCAGCTCCTATAGCATTAGCACCTCCTCCTCCCTTGCCTTCTCAACCCTTGCAACAGTAACCACCAGCCCCTCCAGGGCAGGTGTACGCACAATAGGGCATAACTAATCCTCCTCCCTCAAAAAGGAAGAGGAAAGGCAATCAAAATCAAGCTGCCTATGGTAATCATGGACCTAATCAAGGTAATTCTCCTAACACTAAAAACCAGCAACAAGGACTCAACCCAAGCAGGACAAGCCTCTTCGTACAAAAAAGCCTTGTTTGTGTGGTGGTGTTTATGGTCATTATACACATGATTGTCTCCTTCTACCACCGATGCAACAGCTATGGGAGTCTAAAGCAACATTGAAAGGATTACAAGCCATTCTTCCATTCCTCCCAGTCTTTAACCTAATCAACCAGCTATGCTTACCGATCCTTTCCGGGATTTGTAGCTACCCAACCACCTGAGGGACATGTGGCCACTCAACCTCTTCCATATAGTTCCCCTGATTACAAGATTTGCATGATGTCCTCTGATTAGCCTTCTTAACCTTCTTCTCCTGGACCTGTATCTTTAGTTGGTACTCATGACTCCCTTTACCTTTTTGGAATGGTTCCTCCAGGCCTTAACCATTTTGGAGCCAACCTGCCTGGTCATCACCCCTTTGGTCAGATACTGTTCCTAGCTCCCCCACCAGGAGTATACAAAGTTACCTTTCCTTACCACGTTGGAATTGCCGGACGTATCTAAATTGACCAATGATCTAATTCTTCACAATCCTTATTGGCCTCTGGTTCCAACCAAGGTGCCTGGTGACTGTCCTAAATTTGAAGGTAAAGCTGGAGAGGACCCCCAAGCTCATGTCATGACCTACCATCTGTGGTGTTCTTCAAACTCTTGGGTGGATGATTCAATTCGTCAGCGTCTTTTCCAACGCACTCTTATCAGTGCTACCGCTAAGTGATATATAGAATTACCTCGCGGTATCTTTCAAGACTTCAATACATTAGCTATGGATTTTTTGACACATTTCCAGTTACCGGTTCATTAAGAATATGGGAATTCTCTCAAGCAGGATAAAGCCACCCACATATCTGATCATATTCATGAGTGGCGACGTCGTCGTAGACTGATCAAGTTTGATATACCTGATCAACTTCTAACTCATTGCTTCACTACCTCCTTTGTTAACAAGATCGGTCAAGATATTGCTATGGGGGCATGTGTGACCAAAGAACAAGCCATCGCTCGTGCCCAGTACCTTGATTTGGTATACTCTCAATCCAACACGCTATATGATATATTTACTAATGCCCTGTGGCCAGGGACCACTAAAGCACCAGCCTCTCCATTGGTGGATGGTGTTATTGGTTCCATTTCTCAGACTTCTCGGAAGTCCTCTGATGGGAAGCAGAAGTCAAATTCTTCCAATAATTCTGCTCTTCTCGCCCCTCCAGATTCTTGTAAGACTGTGAAGGTCAATGCCATTCAGCCCCTTGTTTTTCTTATTATTGATGTTGTTTTTAACCCATAAAACCCTAAAACAATAAAAATTATAACTTCCACGTCTTTTCAGACCCATTCCGTAGGTGACAGACATCAGCTACAGTTGAGATGAAATTTTTTTCCAAAACCTGCTGCCGAGAGTGTCAGAAGTTCAGGTCACACTTTTCTACCCAAAACCTGCAACATGGACCTCTAGGTCGCACTTTATAACCCAAAAAGTGCGACCTATGCTGAAAACAGGCCAAAAAATGTGACCTGGACTTTCTGCAGGGATTTTTCTGAAAGTTTTATGGGTTTTGCTGAGCCTCTGTTCAGGTTTTTCTGACCTCCATCTCCACCCATTTTGGACCTATACTTGTTCTGTTTCACTCAACTAAGTGGGAACCTAGCCCTGTAGGGCTTCAGTACCCTCCACTTTTTGTGGAAGAGTGTTTGTTGTTGCAGGTTGTCTGAAATTTCAGAGTCTTCAGCCATTTTTCAGATCTGATACCTCATTTTTAGATCCACTTCAGATCAGCTTGTTATCCATCCAAATATTCCCATGTAGCTTTGTTTGGGTTTTCCATTGGGGGGCACTCCACTTCCCTCCTCGAGATAGCCTTTCGCCACCTCTTTTTACAACAATTTTCCTCTGATTTGTTGTTGTTTTTTGCACCACTTTCTAGTATATTTTGTCTTTTAGATCTTTGTCCCTCTTGACCCAAGATCTATTAGCCCTTTTTAGTGTGTTTAAATTAGTTTTTTTCTCACCTATAGACTAAGTGTTGAGAGACCCGCCTCCTTGGGTTTAGATTATTGCATTGTTAGCTATTTATTTTCTATTTTGCAGGCCTATATACTGTCATTTGTAGGTTTATTCACAGCTCTAGAACACTTTTTTTTCTTTTCTCTACAAATTTCTGGGTTTAAAAATTAAAATTTACACACTTTTACACACACACCCTAAGTGAAAAAGGGCTTGGTTAACACCACCAATCAAAGACTCTAAAAAAATGAAATCAGTTGAGCCTGCACCTCTCTGCCCTTGTTTTGACATTGTAATCAGTTGATCCTGCACCTCCTTGCCCTTGTCGATCTCTTTTTCCATTGTGTCATGTTTATGTCGTCACCATTGTGCCACCAAGGCATTCATCCCAGAGACTTCTTGGCCTTCATCCTCAGTTTCCGGTAGGGAGACTTACTCCTCCACATAGAATTCGAGTTAGTCCTCAACCGAGTCCGCACTCCGACTCCTCTTCTGGTCCTTTGGATTCTCTTTCTCCTTTCGTCTTCAGTTCTCCCCCTGTCACCTTCACCATGTCTGGTGCAGGACCTAATACTATGGGTAACCCCGGCCCTCTTGTCGGGAATATCACCAGTGGGATTGCAACGGACACTACCCTAGTTGCACCCTTGCTCCCTTTTATGGTAGGCCTCATCCACCCTGACTTCAACCAGTTAATAAATGACCCTATACACCATGACACTAGTTGGAACGCTAGGCTAACAAAGCTCCCTTTAGACATCCCAAAGTTTGAAGGTCTTGTTGGAAAAGATCCCTCAAATCATGTTAGATCTTTCCACATGTGGTGTTTGTCCAACTCCATTACTAATGACTCTGTCCATCTTTGGTTATTCCAATGAATACTTACTAGTGAAGCTTCTAAGTGGTATGTTGATCAGGCCCCTTCCTCTCATACCACCTTTGCAACTCTTGCCCAGGCATTTTTGTCTTATTTCCAGCTCCCCCTTCGTTACGACACTGGGACCGAGCTCTAGACCTCCTTCCATCAGTCATCTGCGACCCACCTATCCAACCATGTTCAGGAATGGAAGAGAAGAAGGAGCCTATGTTGAGCCCCTCCCTTTAAAGACTGTGTCTACATGGACTGGTTCCTTAGGACTCTCTTGCCACCTATCGGGAAAGACTTCACATCACACTTTCCTCAAACCAAAAAATCCGCTCTCCAAATTGTGTTAAAATATGACCTGATCTACACTTAGTCAGGTTATGTTTATATATAGTTCTACCTGATCTTCCTAGACCTGGTGGTGCCAGCACACCGAGGGCATTTTATGCCACCAATGGTATCGTTGGAGCTCTCTTTAATCCATATGCTCAACCTCCCATGGGCTATGGTTTCTCTTAGGGTGGGGCCAGCACCTCCGGCACTTTTCCCCCTCCCGGTAGCACGTATCCAGGCTACGACATGCCTCCTCCTTTTGCCCAACCTCTTGTTTACCACATTGCTACCCAAATTCCTTACTATCCATATTCATAGCCTGGTGGTCCAGCTCCTCTAGCATTAGCACCTCTTCCTCCCTTGCCTTCTCAACCCCCGCAATAGTAACCACCAGCCCCTCCAGGGCAGGTGTACGCACAACAGGGCACGACTAATCCTCCTCCCTCAAAAAGGAAGAGGGAAGGCAATCAAAATCAAGCTGCCTCTGGTAATCATGGACCTAATCAAGGTAATTCTCCTAACACTAAAAACCAGCAACAAGGTCCTCAACCCAAGCAGGACAAGCCTCTTCGTACAAAAAAGCCTTGTTTGTGTTGTGGTGTTTATGGTCATTATACGCATGATTGTCTCATTCTACCGCCGATACGACAACTATGGGAGTCTAAAGAAACATTGAAAGGACAACAAGCCATTCCTTCCATTCCTCCCAGTCCTAAACCTAATCAACTAGCTGTGCTTACCGATCCTTTCTGGGATTTGTGGCTACCCAACCACCTGAGGGACATGTGGCCACTCAACCTCTTCCATCTAGTTCCCCTAATTACTAGATTTGCATGATGTTCTCTGATTAGCCTTCTGAACCTTCTTCTCCTGGACCTATATCTTCAGTTGGTACTCATGACTCCCTTTACCTTTCTGGAATGGTTCCTCCAAGCCTTAACCATTTTGGAGCCGACCTGCCTGGTCATCACCCCTTTGGTCAGATACTGTTCCTAGCTCCCCCACCAGGAGTATACACAGTACCTGTTATGGCCACCCTTTCTCTTCCTAACCTGACCCTAGGGATTCTCTTCTAGTACCTTGATCCTCCAGCCGCTACCCCTCCTGGTCACCCCAAACCTTATCTTGCTTTGACCCTGGTTCAACTAGTCCCTATGACTTCTCCCACTGCAACAATTCCTCATTCACCTCAATAGGAACCACCTCCCATTGCGACCGCTTCAGGTAATAAGGGAAAAGCTTGCAAGGGGGCATCAAAAAATAAGGCTACCTTGACAAAACCTTCCCCCTCTCGGCCTCCAAAGAATACCATCCAGTGTGCTTTGTGTGACAGTGTCGGTGACACCACCCATACTTGCCCCGAATTTCCTCACCTCAAGTCCATGGTCAATGAGTCCTTTCCAGAATCTGATATCCCAGAGGTATATGTCACTATACCCAATTCAATCCCAAAACTCAAACCATTGCGCACAAATCACCCTTGTGATTTATGTGATTTCCATGGCCATTACACTCACTTATTTCCTCACCTCAAAGAGTATCATTCCTCTTTAGAAGCCTTATTCCAATTCAAGGTTGAGTGCCATGAGTCACCCGCTCCCTTATTTTCGCATCTTGCTTCGGCAACACCCGAGGACATAGTGCTCCCATTAACGTTTCCCCTTATGATGTTGAGATAACGGGGCCTTGGTCGAAATTCCATGATGAGACCTCCCCTGATGTTTCACCTGACCTCCCTTCAACCCCCTCCCTAGTCTCAACATCAGTAGATCCTTTATCTACTCAATCTCCCGCTACCCCTTGTGACAATGCACATATGAACCTCTCCTCTCATGATGAGGATTACAATTGTTTCGTCGCGTCAAGTGGTCTTTCTTCCATCAATCACCCCATATTATATTACAATGATGACATTATGGAAGCAGTGACCATTCCTAACTTTATCCACCCCCCTTACATTGAACTCATGCATTCGAACCACATGCACCATGTGGCCATTACATTGACACCCAATGTTTGGGTAAGGGAGACGCTCATATTGGAGAGACCAGGAGAAGCAGTTCTTCAACACTCTCCTAGTGAATCTAGTCATGAAGACTCTAGTCCCATTATTCTTCCACATTTAGAAACAATTCTAGAGTCCCATATCACTTCAAGATCACTCTAGGAATGATACCCCTCATCATTCCTTCATTTTTCATCAGCAACCCAGTCTCATAGACATTGTGGTTGACCAACCTATAGGTTTTCTAGGAAAACATTAGTTCATTATCCCAAATACTATCTTTGGGGTATTAGCAGCATATATGCAAACCTAGAAACTTAAAATCCATTTGATTCATATAGGCAGTACCAAAAGGGATTAGTAATCGTCTATTTCATTTCTCGAACTATGTAACCCTATTGAAAATAAATGGTGCACCACATTATTAAAATTTGTTTATATTTCCCTTTTCAAAATACATTTTGGCATGTCCACAACATGCTTGGGGGCACCTATGCCCCTCAACCATAAAAATCCTATATCTCAGCCAAAAATAGCACTGAAATCCTCTTTTTCTGATAGGTCACATTATTCAGGTCATTTCTTGGAACAGGTCACAGTTTTCTACCTAGAACTTGCTACCCAGGTTGAAGAATAGACCCCAAAATGTGTGACCTGGCTTGTTCATGAGCTCTGGGTACCTAAACTGAACTTTCAATCCACTGAAATGAAAGAGTAGGATTAGGCCTCTTACCTACAACTGATAGATCTCAAATTCAAATGGTCAGTTTATCTGCTACAACTGTCGCAAGATTTAAGGCCTCCTCTCCTCACGACATTCACCATAGCTCCACTTGAAAATAAGTGAATCTAGAAGGAAAATGCCTTATTAAAAAAAACCCTTGATTTTTCTTTCGCTTACTGTGATCAAACCGTAGCTTAGTTTGACGAATCATATATACCATTGAAAATATCTCACCAAGCCCTCAAATGGGTATCTATTAGCTTTTTTTATTTAATACTTTACCATGACACATTTTGTCCAAGAAATGTCACTTCACCCTTCCTCAAAAATCAAATTTCTTCACTTGCAACACTCGTACCGAGGGCACCATGTTTCCTCCATACTTTTCCATGCTTGTGTCAACTTTCGTCATGAGCTACCATCTGGTACTCATGCTTTTAAGGTCCCCATTGGACCCTTTACATCTTTCGCAGCACCATCGAGTCACCCTTGTTTAGAGCATTCGAGTTGAGTCATCATTGCATTCATGGAGTCTATCCCCCTTTGCATCCTGCTATAGTCCTCCATCATTCACTGCTTGGTCCCTCTCTCGTGTTGCATCTAATGGCCTTCAGTCCCACTATACCCTATCCCTCATGATGTTGTGAAAGTCGCTGCCAGGTCATCCATTCCCTTTATTCTCTAACAAGGGAAGTCGTCTGTTTGCTACTCAGTTCCCCCCATTTCATAATCATCATTGGTGTCAGTCTATCAGTCACTCTACTATTTTCTCTTATGCCCTATTTGAGGATCCCTTACCAATTTCAAAAGCAAGAATAATGTTGTAGTAAAAAGCCACACAACTATCAATCATACAAATCTAATTATTCACACTCTGTTTAATCAAAGCTGAAGTCAATTATGTTATAGTAGAAGTAATTCCTAGGTTGCAGTTTAGAATCCAAATACAGGGAAATCAATCTGCAGGAAAGGAAACCAATCAACTATAGCAAGAACAGGACCCTATTCCTTTAAATAGGAACTTCAGCACCTGCTTCCGGACACTAATCACTCTGTAGAAAAGATAACTCAAGAGACCAAGACCCTATTCCCATGAACAGGAACCTTCAGCACTTGTCTCCTGTTTCTAATCACACTGCAGGAAAAGAAAGGTAATTAGTGGGAGCAGGACCCTATTCCCTTTCACAAGAACCTTCAGCACCTGCTTCCCAGCATTATACATTCAAACATATAACAGAAATAGATTCCTCAACTTCTTAAGAATGAATGTACTGAACACATGCAACGTTAAGGAAACAGAATATTCAATAACTACAGAACTGTGTAACTGATGTCTCAGCAACAGAATTAAAGTAAAGTGCAAACATCAAAAAGAAATTAAACAAACTACAGAGACAGAAGGGTGAATCTTGTGAGGAAGGCGGGCCCTTTCCCTCTCACAAGATTCCCCAGGGAAAGAATTAAATTGGAGCGCTCAAAAGAATATTTTATTCATCTGTCAAAAGGAATGATACATTACAGATGGAGTCTAGCTCCAGTCTCTTAAATACAATGTTCTCCTGTAGCTTTCAAACTCGAACCCCCCTTCTAATGATGATGTCTCCTCTTTTTAAAGAGGAGACATCTCTTACAATTACATGAGAGAAAGTCCACGTTTATCCCAATTCTGTTCTTCTTTCTTAAAACAGGACTATTCTGTTCTTCCATAAAAAGATATTGTTACAACAGATACAACAAGAATGCTATCTTCAGAATAATCTGTGTAACCACGTCTTCATGCTGTTGCCATTGTTCCACAAAATACTCTTCCAGAATCGCAAATTACGAATGACGGAATTTGCGTGCTTGTTGGCTGTTTCAGCAACGAGGTCAACTGTTTCAGCAACTGAGTCAGCTGTTTCAGCAACGAAGTCGGCTGTTTCAACAACGGCCGATTGTTCCAGCACAACATGTAACTTATCTGCGATCTTTTAGACTTATGTTAGCAACAATCCACTTCGATTAATGACAAAATATAAGAGTATTATGGAATCATATGTAAACAGATTAAACATATAATAAAGAAGAGGATTTTATGTACCTTGGGATAAAGTAAATGAAAATGATAATGGAATCATGGTTATAAAGATAAGATGGTGTCAAAGTCTATAGTAAAATGCTACATAGTGGAGTCCTAACATCCCCCCCAGCTGAAAATGTTGCATGTCCTCAGGCAACCCTTAGTCTGAGTCAGAGTCTGAGTACTGATTCTGTGCATGCAAATTGCTCAAGCAGTAGCTGGAGAAGGTGGCATATGTAGGAGCTCTGAATCCTTTATTGTTCTGCAATTTCTGCCATGCTAAAGCTTCATCTCTGCCAGCCAATTGGTAGTGACACTGATATTTCTCTGAAGGCAGCCATAAAATTGGAAAATGAAAATGGTAACCGATCCAGTTTACTCCATAATGTCGAATGCATCCAATGTAATTAGGTACCCTGGAAAGTGCAGCTTGAAGATTGTGAGGGTTAAAAGGGTGATAATCTTGTCTTTCTTTACATGACTGCTGCCAAAACATAGTGTTGGCCTTCAATGCAGCAGTCCCCTTTACTCTGATTTGCTGTTGACACTTCAAAAGTGTTGAAGCCTATAGTTGTTGCATGTACCTATGCATTCCTGGCTTTTGTAAGAATTGGTGATATTGTGCTATAAACATGGCTGGACTTAAAGGTTCTGGTCTAATCCAAAGGAGCCTATTCTCCTCATTATGACTTCTTGCAATAAACGTAGTTTGCCAAGTGAGCTGGTTGGCCAAAAATGAAACAAATGCCCTTATTTGTATATCACCTGTAATTGGAATAAGATTGACTCTTCTATTGTCGGGAATGGCCTCATTATTGTTGAGAATGCAGCAAGATGATGGAGCTTAGTGAAATGAAGTCGCCTTCACTAAGTGGGCCCGCAGGCAAATTCTGGCGCAAAGTCTATTTTTAGACTATGTCTATTTTTAGACATACGGAGCATAAATTGGGAATTCTACTTGGAGATTCTTGATGGATGCGACATGTCGGTAAAAATAGATGAGACCCTATTTTTTAGGACCCAGGCTATTTTTAGACTGATCTCCTAAAAATATGGAAGTCAAATATTATTTACCCTTAATGATATTTTGACTATAAACAGCAGTTTACTCTCTTGGCGCACTTCAGTTTGAGTCATGGAGGTGGCTCATGCAACTGACACAAGGAATCACGTGGTTCCTAGGGTTTGATGGCATCTTGCATGGTTGGCTTCAGTTAGACTTCAGTGGCAGAAGTTTTGGAGGAGTTAACGGGACAAATAGTGGAGTTGTGTTCTATTTATTTCAGTTGAACTAGTTGAGATTAGTTAACTAGCTAATCAACTAGATATGAGTGGAGTAAATTAAATAATATTTAATTTACTAAATATTAACTCATTAGTCAACTCAAGAACACTTCAGTTCACTACAGTGCATGATCAGTTCAGTGAAGACCGGTGAAAGAGATAGATGAAAGGGTAGAGTTAGCTATCAGTTGTAACTATACTGTTGCTATTTGCAACACATAGATAGGTGGAGTAAGCTATGAGTATTGCAAAGTTTAGGCTGGTGGTTTATCTATATAAAGAGGCCATCCCATAGCTTTGAAATACGCAATCAAGGTTGGCTATCAAGTGGCTAAGGATTGGAGCAAGTGATTTGCTAGATCTAGCTTGATAGTGTGTAGCAGGGGAGGTAGTGCATGAGAGCTTGTGAAGAGTTTTTGTACTATGATTGTTACATGATTTCTCCATTATAATATACACAATAGCTGGGGGGTTTTCAGCTATAGGCTTTCCCCATACATACTGAGTTAATGTGTGATTGATTTGATGTGTGAGTGCTTCTATGTTATTTCCGCATGTGACAATTAATTGTAGAAGAGGGTTATGTGTTATGCATGCAATTCGAAATTGATGTATGATCGGGTTAATCTTCATTGAATAAGTGATTTATTCAGCTAATTTCTACATGGTATCGGAGCGAAGTTAATTGTCGAAGTCTATTACGGTGATTGCAAACTTATTTCCTCGGACAGAGTCTGCATGCGGGCCGGGTAGCCTCCGGAATATTCATCCTTCTTTGTAAGGTGAAAGATCTGGTGAATGCCCTTTGCAGTCAATCTCTGATTTGGAAATAATTTGTTTTCAAGTATAGATCGGAAGCGATAGAGCTTTGAGTTTGGAATTCGAATTTTGCAGAAGGTTGTTCTTCTTGGTGCCCGTGTTGAAAGATGTCTTCTTTCAATGGTTTGCGACTCGAATATGCTCTTGAAGGCAGTTCGAATTATGTTGCATGGAAGGATCGCATGGAAGCAGTGTTAGAAGATAATGGTCTGAAGGAGTTCGTAGATGCGGATGTCCCAAAGCCCACTGATGCAGCTTTGGTCGATGCATGGCAAAAGAAGATCGCGAAATGCCGAAGGATCCTGTTGGAGGGCGTCAAGGATCATATTGTATCCAGCCTTCATGGTAAGGCTACTCCATATTTAATGTGGAAAGCTTTGACGGATCTATTCCAGAGTAAGAGTGACCAAAGGAAGCTGGCGCTCAAAGATAAGCTCAGGAACATCAAGATGGAGAAGGGCGACGGCATCGCCAAATACCTCACGAAGTTCACTCAGTGCAGAGATGAGCTGGGAAGTGTGGGGGTGGCAGTCAAAGTTTCACTGATTGCATGCTTAGTTTCAAGTATGCTGGGATCGGTGTGGTTCTTGGACAGCGGTGCGTCATTTCATATGACGGGAGATCGGGAGTTGTTCTCAGATCTGGAGGACAAGGATTTGGGTGTGCACATCGAGATGGGCGATGACGGAAGATACAGTGCGACTGGTATCGGTACCGTATCCTTTCAGAGGGAGTCTGGTAAACCCTTTGTCTTAAAGGATGTCATGCATGTACCTGGATTGAAGAAGAACCTGATTTGAGTAGCGATGTTGGAGGATAAGGGTTATGATGTGGTCTTCAGCGAAGGAAAAGCTTTCCTGCGCAGTAAGACTACTGGAGAGACCCGGAAGATAGGGGTTCGAACTCAGAACCTTTATCAGTTGCAGGTAGATGACTGCGCAGCTATGGCATGCAAGGCTGGAGATGTGGTGAGCCGGGATGATGAGGGCGAATTATGGCACAGGAGATTGGGCCATCTTCACCATGGAGCTTTGAAGATTCTGCAGCAGATTTCTACTGGACTTCCTAAGGGCACCCTTGCGCAGTCAGATCAGTGCAAGGGGTGTACTTTAGGGAAGTATGTGAAAGCCACCTTTCACGAGAAGGATAATCGCGCCACGACGATCCTTGAGAGAGTTCACACAGACGTGTGTGGTCCTTTCTCAGTTGCTTCGACAGCAAAGCACAAGTATTATGTGATCTTTGTTGATGATTTCTCTCGAAAGTGCTAGATCTTCTTCATGCAGAAGAAGAGCGATACATTCGCGAAGTTCTGTGAGTTTAAAGCACTGATCGAGAAGGAGTCGGGGAAGAAGGTGATTGCTCTAAGGAGTGATAACGATGGTGAATTCATCTCGGCTGAATTCAAGGAGTTCTGCAGCGTAGAAGGGATTCGGAGAGAGCTCATCGCACCCCATAACCCACAGCAGAACGGGGTGGCTGAGCGGAAGAACATAACGATCGTGGGTGCTGCACGGGCGATGTTGCATGATCGGGGCCTACCCCTTCACTTGTGGGCTGAGGCATGCAATACAGCAGTGTATGTGCAGAACCGTTGTCCTCACAAGGTTCTTGGCATGAGTACACCAGAGGAGGCTTATTCTGGCAAGAGGCTTGATATTTCCCATTTGCGGATTTTCGGATCTCCTGTCTACATGCATGTGACGAAGGATGCGAGAAGGAAGCTGGATCCAACTACTGAAGTTGGAATATTTGTGGGGTACACTGATACACCTCACAACTATCGGGTGTATGTGCCAGACAGTCGCAAGACTGTTGTGCGACGGGATATAAAATTCCAGGAGGAGAAAGCCATGGAGTGTTCGCTTGAGAGGGAGCTACACTTGCATGCAGATGAGGAGCTGTTAGTTCCTAAGGAGGAGCTTCCGGATGTGGATCAGCCACAAGAGGAGGTTCAGGAGGTGGAAGAAACCACCCAGGCAGCGCCAACCATCAGAGGGCGCATGCGCACTACAGAAGCTGAGCGACTGGCTCGGGATGCAGAGAAGGTTGTAGGACCACCTACGGCACAGCGCAGACAGAGACAGTCACCGGATCGGTACACTGGATACATGGCTCTTATGAGTCAATGTGTTGTGACAGAGCCATCCTCTTTTGAGGAAGCTGTGGAGGAACCCGCATGGGTTGATGCCATGATCGAAGAATATGATTCGATCATCAGGAACAGTGCATAGGAGATTGTCCCAAGACCGGTTGGGAAATCAGTTGTAGGTTCGCGATGGATCTACAAGGTGAAGCAGGCGGCTGACGGGAGTGTGGAGAAGTACAAGGCGAGATTTGTCGCCCGTGGCTTCTCACAGATCGAGGGGATTGACTATGAGGAGACTTTTGCACCTGTCGCAAGGTACTCTTCCATACGGACGATCCTTGCTCTCTCAGCGCAGATGGGGTGGCACATTCATCAGATGGATGTGAAGACTGCGTTCCTCAATGGAGTTATTGAGGAAGAGGTGTACATAGAGCAGCCTGAAGGTTTTGAGATCTTCAGCAGTGAGTCGCATCTGTGCCGACTCAAGAGAGCACTGTACGGGCTGAAGCAAGCACCTCGTGCTTGGTACACTCGGATAGACAACTACTTCACCGGGCTTGGATTCTCCAAGAGTGAGGTGGATCCAAACCTGTACCAGATTGTGGTGGAGGGGAAGCTGTTGATCATCGTACTGTATGTAGATGATCTGATTTTGACTGGCGACGAGCAGTTGATACTTTCATACAAGGATGATCTTGCACGAGAGTTTGAGATGAAGGACCTAGGCATCCTTCATTATTTCCTGGGATTGGAGATTTGGCAGCGCAGTGGAGGACTGTTTGTTTCTCAGGGCAAGTATGCCCGGGAGATTCTGGAGAGGTTCAACATGCAAGGCTGCAAGCCTGTTGATACCCCTCTTCCTGGAGGGTGGAGGAAGGGAGATGCTACTTCGGAGGAGGTAGTGGATGCCACTGTCTATCGACAGTTGGTGGGGTCGTTGATGTATTTGGTCAATACTCGACCCGATATATGCTATGCAGTTAACCAGCTTTCGCAAGCTATGGTTAAGCCTACCAAGCTCTTTTGGAAGGCGGGCAAGCATGTATTGCGCTATATCAGAGGCACATCGGGATATGGTCTATGGTACAGACAGGAGGATGGAGTGAAGCTTTCTGGTTTCACTAATGCAGATTGGGCAGGGAGCCCAACAGACCGGAAGAGCACTTCTGGAGGAGTTTTCAACATTGGGTCGACAGCAGTTTCCTGGTACAGCAGGAAGCAGAGATCCGTGGCACTCAGTTCAGCAGAGGCCGAGTACATGGCAGCAAGTTTGGCTGCATGCGAGGCTATTTGGATGAGAAAGATCCTCGCAGGTTTGTTCAGGTTGCATTTGGAGCCTACAGTGATCTACTGTGATAACCAGAGCTGCATCAAGCTCTCGGCTAATCCAGTTTTTCATGATAGGTCCAAACATATCGACATCGGGTACCATCACATCAGAGATTGTGTTCAGCGGAGGATCATGATGCTTTCATATGTTCCCACGGAGGATCAGGATGCCGACATCCTGACGAAGGCGCTCACCAGGAGCAAGTTCGAATTCCACAGAGGCAGGATAGGGATTGCAGATAATCCATATCTTGCTGAGAGGGAGTGTTGAGAATGCGGCAAGATGATGGAGCTTAGTGAAATGAAGTCGCCTTCACTAAGTGGGCCCGCAGGCAAATTCTGGCGCAAAGTCTATTTTTAGACTATGTCTATTTTTAGACATACGGAGCATAATTTGGGAATTCTACTTGGAGATTCTTGATGGATGCGACATGTTGGTAAAAATAGATGAGACCCTATTTTTAGGACCCAGGCTATTTTTAGACTGATCTCCTAAAAATATGGAAGTCAAATATTATTTACCCTTAATAATATTTTGACTATAAACAGCAGTTTACTCTCTTGGCGCACTTCAGTTTGAGTCATGGAGGTGACTCATGCAACTGACACAAGGAATCACGTGGTTTCTAGGGTTTGATGGCATCTTGCATGGTTGGCTTCAGTTAGACTTCAGTGGCAGGAGTTTTGGAGGAGTTAACGGGACAGATAGTGGAGTTGTGTTCTGTTTGTTTTAGTTGAACTAGTTGGGATTAGTTAACTAACTAATCAGCTAGATATGAGTGGAGTAAATTAAATAATATTTAATTTACTAAATATTAACTCATTAGTCAACTCAAGAACACTTCAGTTCACTACAGTGCATGATCAGTTCAGTGAAGACCAGTGAAAGAGATAGATGAAAGGGTAGAGTTAGCTATCGGTTGTAACTATACTGTTGCTATTTGCAACACATAGATAGGTGGAGTAAGCTATGAGTATTGCAAAGTTTAGGCTGGTGGTTTATCTATATAAGGAGGCCATCACCTAGCATTAAACACGAAATCAAGGTTGGCTATCAAGTGGCTAAGGATTGGAGCAAGTGATTTGCTAGATCTAGCTTGATAGTGTGTAGCATGGGAGGTAGTGCATGAGAGCTTGTAAAGAGTTTTTGTACTATGATTGTTACATGATTTCTCCATTATATTATACACAATAGCTGGGGGGTTTTCAGCTATAGGCTTTCCCCATACATACTGAGTTAATGTGTGATTGATTTGATGTGCGATTGCTTCTATGTTATTTCCGCATGTGACAATTAATTGTGGAAGAAGGTTATGTGTTATGCATGAAATTCGAAATTGATGTATGATCGGGTTAATCTTCATTGAATAAGTGATTTATTCAGCTAATTTCTACAATTATGAAGGTAAAGTTCGCACAGCAAATGCTGGTCACTTTCAGGGGCCTCAGTAAAAGTCTCAACAAATTGTTCTGAAGTAAGTAATTCATGCGGTCTGCCATCCTTTATTGCTTTTAATTGAAAATAAACTAATCGTTCAGAAAGAAAGAGAGAGTAATTTACAGAGGGTTTGCGGGTAGCCATCAACTTCTGTACTAATGAAAACATCAAGGCCATCTTTTCCTTAGATTCCTTGACTTCCTTTTTGGAGTCCCTGAGCTGTTGCAACATCTGCTCCCAACTATCCCAGTTGGCATACATGTGATTCTGCCATGCTAACTTATGCTGCTGTAGTATTGTATCTTGTTCTTCAGCATATTGTTTCTTCCATTTGTTCATCAGTTCTAATTGATTCCATGGCAGGGTCTGTGTGCTAGCATTAGAAGTGCTGGGTTGGGACATTGTTTAAGTGGCTGCATTGACTAACTCAGGGCAAGATACCTGTGGTTGTGGTACTGTCTGCGTGGCTGAGCTGACTAGCTCAGGACAAGATATCTGTGGTTGTGTTTGTGTCTGAGTGGCTGCACTAACTAGCGCAGGGCGAGATATCTGAGGTTTGGTTTCTTTTTCTACACTTTTTGGGAGTCCTACTGGTTCTTGTGGAGCAGTAGGGCATTCTTCTTTTATTGCAGCTGATGTAGATGCCTCAGATACTTGAATTTTGACTAGTTTGTAGCCTGCCTGCTGGTAAATATTACCACACTCATGGCACATGTATTCCCTGCATGGCTCCCTATTTTGTGATGATGCTGTGTGTGCTAGCATATAGAGATTCAATTCTCTATCGAAGGCTTCTCGTGCCATGACTAGTTCATTCTTATAGGCTTCTAGCTCAGACTTCAAAAACTGATTTTCTTCCAATAAAGATGCCACAGTATACGAACCCTGTATGTTGGTTGATTCTGCTGGGGTTGTCTGCTGATGCACAGCCGTGGCTGGTTCTTGTGGAGCAGCTACGGCTGGTCTCCCTGTATCATCATGCTTGGTGTATGATTTTTGTACCACAGTGGCTGGTTCTTGTGTTTCAGCCTCTGGGTAAGTGACTGGTTCTTGTGTGACAGTCACTGTTTGAGCCATAAACAATGTCGTATTATCCTGGGGCACTGGTTCTTGTGTGGCAGTGCCACCGGACGAGACGGGTTGGGGGATTTGAAATGGGACTGAGGATTGGAGTTTTAACAGAATAGTGGCGGGGTCAGGGGAAATGGGAGTAACTCCTGTTTCAACAGTCATCTTCTTTTTCCTTTTTAGTAGGAAAGCAGAGAAATCACTGTCTTTCCTTTTCTTCGCAGGGGAAGCTTCTTTTTTGGGGGAAGGGCTTTCGGAAGTAGTAAAAATTTGGAATTTGGCCCTTTTTCGACGTTTTGAGACAGAGACTGTTGGGGTTCGTTTCTTCCTTTTTCGAGTAGGTGGGGATGGGGGTGTTAGAGAGTCATCGCTAGGGATAGAGATAGTGGGAATAATTGACTCTACTGGGTGGGATGAACCTGGGGTTGGGTCAACTGGCTCTGAGGATGGAATTACTGGGGAGTCTGGGATATCATCTAGTTGCCCTTCATAAGGAATGTCAGGAGTTTCTTGGGAGCCTTAAGCTTGTTGGGGGATTTGGGCCTGCTGAGGAATTTCAGCCTGCTGGAGAAGAAGGAGTGGATTATTCAGAGGGAGGTTTTGCTGAGCAAAACCCCTCTGAATTAACAATTGGCATAAACGATGGTGGGTGAGGGATAACAATGGAAATTTAGCCCGTCTGCAATAATAAGACATGTTTTTGATACAACCAAGCAGATAATAGGGAATATTAACTAATCGACCATTCCTTAAATGATTCATCAAAACGAAGCCGTGCTGGTAGACTACCTGGTAACGCCCTTCGCATGTTAAGTAATGTTTGATGAATTCTGCTACTGTTGGCCATGGTCGAGGAAGTGAATGCAGACTTACACCGTGGCCTTTAAGTTCAACTGGTTCATCTGGACGAAGAAAATCTTGCTGTGCATTTAAAATCACTTGCTTCCTACTGAACCAGCGAGTCCCAATAGCCGGCAGACCTGAAACTTGAACTATGTCCTCCTCTGTAACTGAAATGCGGATGCCTTGAACCACTGAGAAATTCCCCTGAAGATTTTGTGCAAACTCTAAAACCTGCTCCTGATCAAATTCTCCTAACCGCTCAAAGTATGTTGTCCATCCTGCTTGTTGGAAAATTTGATAGGCTTCCGGAAACATTTGAAGAAGATTCATCGAACCGGGCTCGTGTCTGATAGTCGACCCTCCCATGGCTGCTAGCTTGAGTTATATGCAGAGGCACAGAAGACAGAAACACAGGCTTTGGTCAAGCTAATTGTTGCAACAAAGGATGCGGAGTCTCAATGACGGCGGAAGTGGATATGAAGAATGACGGAGGATTGGTTAATGTGAAATGATTATTCAGTTTTCGAAATTCCCCCCCCTACGTATGGTGCAATGATGATTGGGCGTGTGGAGATTGCAACCATTATGAGCAAGATCCTCTCTTTAATATATAATTTAACTGCATTACATTAAAACCACATACCTTACATTTCTACCTTTGGTTTAATAATTCGAAGTGTAGAGTGCTTCGAAATGGCTTAATATACATGGAAGAATCCGTAGATTTCTCTGAAATTTAGAATAGGAGTGTAACAAGATCTACTCAGTACTTGAATAATTTTCATCCAAGGGATCTGAAGTGTAGAAGTGAAGAACTAAAAATCTTGTAAAGCAGCGGAAAGAAATGATGTTTTAATGATGAAAAGATAAATGACAGGTTGCTGAAACTGGTGTTTCAGCAACGGAAAAATGAATGACGCGTTGCTGAAACTGGTGTTTCAGCAACGGGAAAAATCAGGAAAATGGGATAAATGACTTGGGTTTGAACAAGTGGGGGAAGTGTTTGATAAGGGATAATTCCAGTAGTAAGGGATAGGAAATACTAGCTGGAGGATGATATTTCAGGAATGGTAGAAGTGGGAAAAATGGGAAAAAGGGCAATAATGTAGAAATGGGGTGAAGGGATATTGCTAGGAAATGGGTTGAAATGAAGGGAACAAGATTCTGTGATTGAAGCCTCAGATCTTCTCATGATGGATCTGTCCTCCTTAGTGAGCTTTTCCAGAATCTGCAAAATTGAATTGTAATATGCCAACCCTTGACAGGGATTATTAGTCTTAAATATAATCTAATCTAATACTAAAAAAAATAGTGCAGAAAATTAAATGCTGTGAGGAGCAGAAGACTCCCCTAGAAAAAGATAATGAATATCAGTCATGCAAGCAGTCTTGAAATCCTCTTTAGAAACAGGGCGCCGGTATAGACGGAGCCTATGACCATTGACTAGTAGAGGTGTTTTGGAATCATCAATTGTTAAAAGTCTTACCGTTCCATTAGGAAAAACAGCATCTACCTCATATGGTCCAAGCCAGCGTGTTCGTAGCTTACCCTGAAAATTTTCAAACCGAGAGTCATACAACAAGGCCCAATTACCTTTTTGGAACTGCTTGTGTTTGATAATTTTGTCATGCCACTTCATTCTCTGTTGTTGAATCATGGGTGTTTGGTGAATGGCATCTAATCTCTTTTCATCCAACTCAAGAAGCTGCTGCAACCTAGCTGTCTGCACATCAGTTAAATCAAGATTAACAGCTAAAGCAGTCCTTAGAGTTTTGATTTCAAATTCCACAGGAAAAACAACATTTTTACCATAGACCAATTCATAGGGAGAAAAACCTGTAGTGTTTCTCCAAGTAGTTCTGTAAGCCCATAATGCTTCAGGCAGCCTTTGAGACCAATCCTTCCAGTTGTCCTTCACTGTTTTAGTTAGAATGGCTTCTAATACTTTGTTTGTGCTTTCCACCTGCCCATTGGCCTGGGGGTTGTATGGTGTGGTCATTCTATGTTGAATATGATATTTATGAAGGGTAGACTTAAAACCATGAGAATTGAATGGAGGTCCTCCATCTGTAACTAGCTCTCTAGGAATTCCAAATCTAGTAAAGATTTCTTCAAATAAGAAAGCTAGGATAGCCTCTTCATTGGCTCTAATAAGTGCTTTGGCCTCCACCCATTTAGTCATATAGTCTGTACAGAATAATATATAAGTTCTTTGATTGGATGGAGGGTTAATGGGTCCTATGAAATCCAAGGCCCATCTTTCAAATGGTTCAGAAACTACCTGGGGGTTTAATGGCATTTGGTCTCTATGATTGGGTTGACCCATTCTCTGGAAGCTGTCACAAGCCCTTACATATTTCTTTGCATCCTTAAATAATGAGGGCCAATAGTAACCCATCCTCAAAATTTTGTGTGTTGTTCTTTTATCAGCGAAATGCCCTCCACAAGGGCCATCATGACAAGCTTTCAGTATGTCATACACTTCATCTTCTCTAATGCATCTTCGGATTTCCTGATCAAGCCCTGTGTAGAAAAGACACCCACTTATCCAGCTATACCTGGCACTTTGTTGAAAAATTCTTCTCTTTTCTCTGTATGACAGGTGTGATGGTAATTTTCCTGCAACCAAATAATTGGCAATATCTGCATACCATGGAGAGTGAGCAGAAACTGCAAACAAATACTCATCGGGAAAAGAATCATCTACTGGAATATTATTATCAGTTTTTAACCGTGAAAGGAAATCAGCCACCACATTTTCTTTACCAGGCCGATCTACAATTGTGATATCAAATTCCTGCAGTAATAATAGCCATCTGGTAACTCTAGCATTTGTAACATATTTTTTCATTAAATACTTAATAGCTGAGTGATCAGTGTGCACAAAAGTAGAATAACAGGTGATATAGTGTCGGAATTTGTTAATGGCATAAATTACTGCAAGAAATTCCTTTTCGGTAACTGTGTAATTAAGCTCAGCAGGGGTCATATTCTTACTAATGAAGTAGATAGCATAAGGAAGATGATTCACCTCTTGTCCCAAGACAGCTCCAATTGCAGTGTCTGAAGCATCAGAAGATATATGAAAAGGGAGGGCCCAATCAGGCCCCCTCAAAATAGGAGCAATAGACAACTGATGCTTGAGTTCTTCAAAAGCTTTTTGACAAGAATTAGTCCACTTAAATTCAACATTTTTCATAAGCAACACAAATAATGGAGAAGCTATCTTAGAAAAATCTTTAATAAATATTCTGTAGTATCCAGCATGTCCTAGAAAACTTCTCACATCAGTTTGTGTTTTAGGAACAGAAAGATTCTGAATGACCAATATTTTAGATGGATCTACCTGAATACCTTGAGATGAAATAAAATGTCCAAGTACTACTCCTTCACTCATCATCATATGGCATTTTTCAGTACTTAGGGCGAGGTGAGCTTGTATACATCGTTTAAGTACTTTCTCAAGGTTTTGTAATGCATCTTCAAACGACACACCATAAGGAGTAAAATCATCCATAAATATTTCCAGAGAATCATTCAGCATATCAGAAAAGATTCCTATAACAGCTCTTTGAAAAGTTGCTGGTGCATTACATAGCCCAAATGGAAGAACTCTATAAGCAAAAGTTCCCCAAGGGCTAGTGAAAGTGGTCTTGTCTTGGTCTTGGGGTGCAATTCTTATCTGATTATACCCACTGAATCCATCTAGAAAAGAAAATAATTTCTTCCCTGCCAGACTATCCAACACCCGATCAATGAAGGGTAAAGGAAAGTGATCCTTTTGAGTAGCTTTGTTCAAGGCTCTGTAGTCAACACATACTCTCCATTTCCCGTTTTTCTTAGGGAAAATTACCAATGGGGAAACCCATTCACTGTCAGATATAGGGTATATAAATCCTGCATTAAGCAATTTCTGAAGTTCTTCTTTAACAATTTCTCGTAAATTAGGATTCATTCGTCTTTGGGGTTGACAAATAGGCCGGCATCCCTCTTTAATGTAAATTCGATGAGTACATAATTCAGAAGAAATACCTTTCATATCCGTGTAATCCCATGCAAATTCTTCCTTATATTCATGCAATAACTTCATTAACTGTTGTGTTTCATCAACTGTTAGATCAGGATTTATGTTTAATGTCTTGCCAGGTTCAATTTCAACTATTATGCTTTTAGATGAGATGGTGGTTAATGTCTGAGATAAGTCTTCAGATTCAATATTTTCTTGGGTATTTGTTTCAAAAATTGCAGTCAATTGATTGTGTGTTTCAGCAATTACAGAAGAAGGTTCACAAATAAAATTATTAATTACCTCATCCTCCGTATCGTCTTTAAGAGTTAAAGCTTGTCCAATGGTTAAAATAGGCTGAACAACATTATCATCATAATCCATCCACATAGAATATTCATTATTAATTATTGGTGTAGCATGAGGATAAAGAGTAAGATGTTTTGTTTCATAACCATTAGAAATTGTCATTGAACCAGATCTACAACTGATAAAAGCATCAGTTGTGGCCAGCCATGGCCTTCCTAGAATTAAGGGATGTCCCCCCAGCTTTGTTTTAGTCTGCAATACAACAAAATCAGCTGGGTATTTCCAGGATTCAACTGAAATAAGTAGATCCTCAACAACTCCTTCAGGTTTAACTGTAGAACGATCAACCAACTCTAGAATGGTGGGTGTATCTCTGATTGTGTTATTCAGCTGTAACAATTGTGAAGTTTCAAGAGTCATTATGTTAATTGCAGCACCTAAATCTACCAGAACTTGGGGAATCATTTTTTTACCAATCTGAACTGTCACGGTAGGATGGTCGGGATCACCATATTTCACAGGAGGGGCTTTTCCGGACATTAATGCAGACAGGTCACCCATCACATGTACTGTAAGGGGGTCTTTAGTTTTCCTACCAGGTTTCTTAACACAAATATCCCTTAGTGTTTTGGCATAAATTGGTACATCTCTTAATGCTTGTAAAAGTGGAATTTTAACATACAAATTTTGCAATTCCCCTAGAATATTAAAAGCAGGTGTTTCAGATGTTCTGGTTAAAACCAAACGCTCGGGGAATGGTGGTTCTGTTATTTCAACATTCTTGTTAGAAGGTGGTTGTGCTTTCTTATGTTTCTTAGTTTCCTCTTTATCAGAATCAGAAGAAGTTATGTCATCAATAATAGGCTCTACTATTTTCCCAGATCTTAAATGAATATCATTACATTGCATAGTAGGAAATATAGACTGATTCTGAATATCAATGACTTGCACAACTTTATTATTGGGGTTAGGATTTGGTTGCATAGGTAGCTGGGGTCTCATTTGGTTATTTGGCGGAGCATTTGATGGCAGAGGAAGTGGTTATTGGAATTGAGGCAATTGATTTGGATACGGGAGTTGTTGGCTTCTCCAATTTGAATTCCAAGGGTTAAAAGAAGATGGCTGCTGTGGAGGCCAAGGAGTCCACATTGAAGGATCAACAAAGGGAGGGTTTGATTGTTGCATGGGTGGGAAATTCATTTGATTAAAGGGTGGGTATTGCATTTGATTAAAGGGAGGGTAATTTGTTTGACCGAAAGCAGAATAATTGTTCCAACGATTAAATGGCATACTAGAGTTCATACCTTGTCCTTTTGGTTGACATTGTCTTCTTTGAGTTAGCAGGTAAACTGCTTCAGCTTCTTCTTCCGTTGGCTGCAATGTTGCCTTTATTCCTGGTAGAGATGGACATTGTTTTGTTTCATGGTCTTTCTCACAAAGGGTGCAAATTGGTATTTTATCCATTGGGCATTCCCTTAGTGGATGTTTGTCTCTGCACTTCGGGAAAAAGACAGCCAGAGTTGCTTCTGCTTCAGCCTGCTTCTTCTTAACCTGCAAAGTGTCAATTTTTGAAGCAAAAGAACTTAACATCTCAGTTTTAAATTCTTCAAGTAAATTACCTATTTCAGCTCTTGTTGCTCCTCCACTGGCTGATTTCTGCACTCTTGAATAGGTGGAATCTCTATTACTTACTCTGTTCCTTGCAGCTCCCCTTGAACATCTCTTAGAAAGTTCAAAAATCTCATCATATGATTCCTTAGATATATCTCCCTTGCCAAGCATGTTTAACATATCTAAACAATCATCCCTTAAACCTCTAAGTAATATTGTTTTGCAAATTTCCTTACTTATATTCGGATGATCGGATCTCTGTATATTGTACTGCAGCCTTTCTATATAGTCCTCCAGATTCTCGTCCGGCTTTTGTGCCATATTGAATAGTTCATCCTTCTTTTCTCTCGTCCGGCAGTAGTCTTGATATTTAAGCAGAAATTTCTGTTTCATCTGCTCCCATGTTGTGATCACCTGACTTCCAAGGCTCATGAACCATCTTAAAGCATTTCCTTTCAAGGTGGCTGGAAACAGTTTCAACTTTTGAGCATTAGTAACATAATCATAACTTCTGCATAATATATCAAATTCAAAAAGAAATTCATCCGTATCTTCAGAGGATAACCCATGGAAGTTAGGTAAAATAGACAATGGAATGTTTTTCATAGGAGTTGTTCCTGCAGGGAGATCACTGATAGGAAATCCCAAGGTAGAGAGGGAATTTTCATTCCTTCCTTCTCCTTCATGATCTACACGTCCTCCACCAAAGAAATCATCATTGTTTCCTTCCATTGTTGGCTCTCCTACTGCACTTGCTCGATCGTCAAGATCTTCTACTGGCTCTTCAATGTTTTCCACTGGTCGTCCAACACTCTCTATTATTTCCTCGATGTGCTCTGCTGATTTACTAACACTTTCTTCTGACTCTCCAGTACTGACTGCTGGTTCCTTAATCACTGATTCTTCTATATTTTCAGGACCCACAACTTCCTCTGTTTTGTAATCTGATTGAGGGGAGTGCTGAAGTTTTGATCTTCGAGAACTTAATCTCTGTGATGATTCAGCCCTTGATACAATCTCGTTAATAAAAGTCTTTCTTCCTCCCCTTCCTTTTCCTTTGCCACCTGTGGGGTTAGTTTTCTTCTGGTTTCCGCGTCCTCTCATACAATCTGCACATTTAAAAAGAAAAAATCAATGCTTTTGAAATCTATAATTGCCTTCCCCGGCAACGGCGCCAAAATGTTGGTCGCTTTAATTGTTTTCACAATTCAAGCTCCACATAAATTGTCAACCCGAGGAAGTCTTTTTATTCCAAAGACAATCACGCACTGGATATGCTCAATTTCAAAAGAAAGAAAAATGTTGTAGTAAAAGCCACACAATTACCAATCATACAAATCTAATTATTCACACTCTGTTTAATCAAAGATGAAGTCAATTATGCTATAGCAGAGGTAATTCCTATGTTGCAGTTTAGAATTTAAATAGAAGGAAAATCAGTCTGCAAGAAAGGAAACCAATCAACCATAATAGGAACAGGACCCTATTCCTTAATTAGGAACTTCAGCACATGTTGCCTGACACTAATCACTCTGTAGCAAAGATAACTCAAGAGACCAAGACCCTATTCCCATGAACAAAAACCTTCAGCACTTGTCTCCTGTTTCTAATCACACTGCAGGAAGAGAAACGAAATTAGTAGGAGCAGGACCCTATTCCCTTTCACAAGAACCTTCAACACCTGCTTCCCAGCATTATACATTCAAACATATAACAGAAATAGATTCCTCAACTTCTTAGGAATGAATGTACTGAACACATGCAGCGTTAAGGAAACAGAATATTCAATAACTACAGAACTGTGTAACTGATGTCTCAGCAACAGAATTAAAGTAAAGTGCAAACAGCAAAAAGAAATTAAACAAACTACAAAGACAGAAGGGTGAATCTTGTGAGGAAGGCGGGCCCTTTCCCTCTCACAAGATTCCCCAGGGAAAGAATTAAATTGGAGCGCTCAAAAGAAGATTTTATTCATCTGTCAAAAGGAATGATACATTATAGATGGAGTCTAGCTCCAGTCTCTTAAATACAATGTTCTCCTGTAGCTTTCAAACTCGAACCCCCCTTATAATGATGATGTCTCCTCTTTTTAAAAAGGAGACATCTCTTACAATTACATGAGAGCAAGTCCATGTTTATCCCAATTCTGTTCTTCTTTCTTAAAACAGGACTATTCTGTTCTTCCATAAAAAGATATTGTTACAACAGATACAACAAGAATGCTATCTTCAGAATAATCCGTGTAACCACGTCTTCATGCTGTTGCCATTGTTCCACAAAATACTCTTTCAGAATCGCAAATTACGAATGACGGAATTTGCGTGCTTGTTGGCTGTTTCAGCAACGAGGTCAACTGTTTAAGCAACTGAGTCAGCTGTTTCAGCAACGAAGTCGGCTGTTTCAGCAACGAAGTCGGCTGTTTCAGCAATGGCCGATTGTTCCAGCACAGCATTTAACTTATCTGCGATCTTTTAGAATTATGTTAGCAACAATCCACTTCGATTAATGACAAAATATAAGAGTATTATGGAATCATATGTAAACATATTAAACATATAATAAAGAAGAGGATTTTATGTACCTTGGGATAAAGTAAATGAAAATGATAATGGAATCATGGTTATAAAGATAAGATGGTGTCAAAGTATATAGTAAAATGCTACATAGTGGAGTCCTA